>RZIO01000002.1:3055645-3084999 GCA_004338095.1 Gloeostereum incarnatum
GTAAAAAGGGACAGTCAGATGACGTTGTCTGTGTAGGTAATAGAGTAGGCCTGCTTTTCGAGGTCGAAGTAAGACTAGCTGCCCCCCTACGACCATCAGGACTGTGGCAACGGCCAAATCATCGACAGGATCACCCAAATCTGCGCAAAAATCAGTAGGGTCATATGCCTCGGAACAGCTCATAATCACACACTTTTCTGCGCGGCCGGTATCATCCAACTAAGCATCCTGACGGCGGTCGGTGCGGCAATGATACCGTTGAAAGTTATGCTGCCACATAGATGTAGCTTGATGGTGCTTGCTGTAGGTACAATCAAGAAATGCTGCAGGGTATTGTCCGCAGTATAGACCAGTAATGAGTTGTCAACTAGAGAGAGAATGACGACCGGCGCTGCAACGACCTCTCGATGTAGCACACTTTGATTGCTAAGGTCAAGGTCCCGAGAGTATAGCCGTATCTAAATAGACAAAATTTAATGACTCCAATGCATGCGAGTGTGCAGAACGAACTTGGTATGCCTGCGATATTTCCACTGCGGCGATAAGAACGTGATGGAACCAGAGTAGACCTCCTCGAACAGAGAACGCCTGCTCTTGCACCTCGTCTGAGAAGAGCTTCCACCGACCAGACGTGGAACTGTAGTGTATCAGACCACGCCGCCCTGCAATGGCGATGAGTCTGCCATCAGTACTAAGGGAGGAATATCGAATAGGCCAATTAGTAGCAAGATATTGTTGAGGGATCTGGACGTCGTAATTGAGCACCACTACAGAAGGTTTGGGAATGGGGGTACCTTGACGTGCTGCCATACATCAGACTCGGGATTGATAACGCTCATGTCTGGCTGATCAGCACCTCGATATACGAGGGCACGGTCGTCCATCTGAAGGAAAGCATACCGCGTATTATCCTGTTAATATACCATCAGTAATCATAATAATACGAGAAATGCCTGTAGTACCGGAGAGTGCTGTCCTGTAGTTGCACTCTTCGCAAAAGGAATCACGAAGAGTTGCCCAACAACCTCTATAATATCATTAATGAGCCGTTGAGACCACACAATTGTGCGATGTCGACATACGTCGTGCATACGGCTGAGCGAGTACAAGGAGTTCAAAGTTTCCAGGCGCCCAGAACTGTTGAGAGTTAGTCTCAGACTGACAACTTTAACGACGGCACCTCTAACCAGACTAGAAACACCAAACATGAAGGTGTCTTGGAACTTCTCTTCATCGACTACGTCTTCCACTCCGAAACCAGATGCTAAGCACCGTCCACCGACACTGAATATCGCCCACCCGTGTTCCCATCCGACAGCCAAGACATATCCATCAGAGCTCCACTCCATGGTACACACCTTGCCCGTCTGCCTATTGTACGGATTGGGAACGAGAACTGGCTGAGATGGCGGCGTGACGCCTTCTTGCGAAGGAAACTTTGTGAAATTCACTCCGCCTCTGAAAGCCATGTCAGGATGTAGAACATAAGAGGATACCATTGTGCATACCCCTCCGTCCCAATGGCCATCAAAGAAAACTTTCCGTTGACGGCAACAGTCACGGCTCGTCGGGGTTCAAGGTAAATGCGTCGATCGCGTTCATCCAACGGTGTTCCCGGTTCAACTCGTCTTCGTTTCTGAACCCAGCGTGGCGTCTCGAAATCGTGTACGCAGGTCCCCTGCCACGCAAATCGTGATCTTCGGGGTTGAGGAGGAGTAGGGGGACGTCGGGAGCCGTGTTCATCGAAAGAAAGGGACCGGTTCCGTAACCGTGGAGTCTGGCATAGCTAAGAATATTGGGTCGGTTGTGACAATGTGAGAATAGACGTACATGGTCTTCTTGGTCCTGTGGTTCGGCTGTAGTATTCTCGTCTAGACGAACAAAATACGCTCTCCCATCCGAGGTGATCCAGGTCTCAACTCCCGTAGTACGAGAAAATAAAATATCGGAGACCATTACTAAATCAAAACTTCAGACGGCGTCAACCGCAGAGAGAAGAGGTAGGCTCGCCTTCAGGCTCAACGAACCACGCAAAGTCATACTCGTTGAATATCCACATATCATAGTCCTCCAATCGCTTCTGCTTGTGTCCATGCACCACCTCCTCTTCCTCGTCTTCTTCCGGCCATGGTATCCTCTGTACAGCTGGAGGATTCTGTGTCGAGAACAGAAGAAACTGTTTCCGTGGTGACACGCTGAATGTAACTTAGATTCGTCGAGGTTTCATTGATTACACAACGACAGAGAACACACCTGACCACGGTGCCTTCTACATGAACGACTCCTTCGAAATGTAGCTTGATGCTTGTCAACGGAAACCCTTCTCCAGGACCTGCTAAGAAGTTCCGACGTGCAGCTGGAGTTGTAAGATGTGAAGAGGCCTGATAGACTTGTTCTCCAGGATTGTATTCCACTGAGATGAGGACGAGGTACGAGCCAGACGTCTAGATCCCCTGTCAGCGTATGGGTTTGCTTGCACCAAGGAGACGCACTTGAAGTACGATACGACCACCATCTGGGGCCCAATGAGCGAACTTGTTCTCACCATGGTCGATTATGGAGGCAGGTGTACGCGCTAAATATGCTAACTCGGCTGAGGGCTACAACAGATGTCATTTTTTGAGAGATGCATTCTAAGAGGATGGTTTATGGGACATACGCGAACACGCCACACAGACACTCCATTCCTCGTCAAAGTACAAAACAAAGACTTTCGGGGGCTGGCACAGAGTTCAAGAACCGGCTCTGGGGGAAGGTTCGGTAGTGCTGGTACAGTGGACAGACGCCGAGCAGTCGACGTCGGAAAATACATTGAACAGCAATGGGAGACGATGAAAGAGCGCCGTTACTGCCGGCTATCGCAGCTTCATGAGCATTGAGGACGACGTGACAGTATGTTCAGAATCACATCCCGCCGAGTATGTCAGCCGCCTCGGCAGATTGATTCCTATAAAGGTTTCATGTGTGGCGCAATATCGTAACCTTAACAGATGAAGTGATTATGTAGAACATACATATATGCATGTAGGTAGACAAGAAAAAGGAGGCAAGACGACCAACCATGAAAGCAAATACTATGACACAATAAGATACAACTAGTGGGTTGGATTGGAAGGGGGAAAACAGACGCGCACTATGTATGTTACACTGAATCCAAGTTGAACAAAAGGAAGATATCTGAATCGCCAAGAAAAGAAAAGACAGCACCGACATCAGCGCACCGGATCCAAGCTACGCACAAGTTTCTCCGCTCTCATCGACACATCCCGAACCAGGCTCCTTTTCTTTCTTCCAGACGGCTCAGCGACGTCTTCGTCACCAAACACCATGCGACTGACAGGACTAGAAGAGCGCGTAGGTCCAAGATTAGACGTACCAGAGCTGATATTGCTGCTGTGATGATGGAGACTGGGACGGGAAGCAGACAGCGACATTCTTGGGCGACGAAAACCCCTGTCGTCTCGCTCCCTGGAGTCAGATTTATCCCTCTCTTTCTCCTTCCCCTTCGACCCCTTGGGCTTCGCTTCGGCTTCACTTCCTTTCTTCCTGAGAAGCGACGGTCCATTGCGGACAGATCTCCCTATCGAGCCTCCAGAAAAACTGCCGCCGAGACCACTCGAGCTTGCTCTTCTAGGCATGGTGTTGCTAGAATGAGTGACAGTCGTTGTAGTCCACTGTTCAGCGGTTATGACTGCGGAACTAGACGCTGACTGAGTTTGAAAAATATTCGACGTCGGAGACATAGTGGGCATGCTGGGACGTCGGGAAAACACAGTAGAATCAGAGCTGACATCTGACTCCTTCAACACCACACTGGCAAGAGAATACTGTGACTGCGATTCTGATCGAGAATGCGATTGCGTCGTGGATGTCGAAGAGGAAGGCGGATCAACTGGAGAGAAGCCAAAGCTCACTGTGCGATTTCGGTGAACCAAAGATTCGATCGAAGACGGAGAGGAAAGAGCAAGCTGCCCAGGCGACGATCGAGTGGCATTATAGGATGAAGCAGGGCTTACCTGGTCATCTAGAGGGACGTTCGACGTGACCACAGCACTGGGCTCTAGAGCCATGCGCTCTCTCAGAAAGCGGCGGTGATCTTCAGCTTGACTTCTCGGATATTCCGGCGTCGGGTCTTGAGTATCGAGTCCATCGAGCGGACCCAATGCTTCCTGGGCGAGCAGCTCGAGCTTCTGCTGTTCCCGCTCCTTTCGGACCTTGACTTGTCTGTGTAGATCACCCATCCAACCAAGCCACTCTGCTTCGCTACTTTCCTCCCCGCTGTCGCTATCGGCATGCATCGAATCTTCCTTAGTCACCAAGGTAGGAACGGTGCTAACATTATCCCCCTGTTCCGTAATCGAAGAGGCCGAAGATTGGTATGACTCTCTCCTCCACGTCCTCCTCCTCTCCCTCCGATCCTGTAAGCTCATTCCTAATTCTTCTGGCTCAATTGGCCTCTTCTTCTTATCCGACTTTCTGCTCGAGGCAGGAGAGTGAGGAAAATAAGCAGAACCAAAATGTTGCAAGCCAGCATGGATATCCATAAGGACATACCCAAAAGTAAAACACTCTATGGCTCGTCCAGATTCACCCAGGGCAGCCTTCTGCGCTCGCTCAGTGACTTCAGTACGCCACTCTGGATAATGCAGGGCGCCAAACGTGTCCGTATTCGAATGAGGATGTGTTCGGGGTAAGGAAGTGGGATAATGAGATATGCTAGATCGAGGTGTGTGTCCTCCAGTAAAAATAGCAGGGAGACGGTTGAGCTGGTAGTTCGGTGACAAAGAAGATGGGTGTTCATGTAGTGATGTTGATTCTTGAGAAATAACGTTATCTGCTTCATTGTCAGGGGCAGGATCTTCTTCCGATGGGACCGCGGAGGAGTCAAGAGCCGTCTGTGGAGCAGGGAACTTAGCAGTGGTGGGTGTCGGTGTATTCAACGCCGGCAGCGCAGCTATGAACGACGACGACGAGGGGTCGGGAAAGTGGCGATGCAAGATACGGAGTATGCTGGTGTACGCTAGGAACTCCAGGTCAGCCTCGAACACATAGATACAAGAAGCACGAATACCATACCATTATCGTCAGGCAAATCTAACACGACCCATTCACCCGCCTCTCTGCCTTTGCCCTTGGCGCTTTTCTTGCCAGCAGTACTGGCGGCTGCACTAGCAAAACCACCACCGCTGAAGCTCCGTGTATGATGCACCTGTTCCGAAGGAACATCCCCATGAACATGAACATAGTCCTCATCGGCTTCTCCTCCCTGCTTCATTTCTGCTTGAGTAGGTGATTTTCCTTTACTCCCATCTTTCTTGAGCACTCTGCTCCCATACCCATACCCATAATAGTTATACCCAGGCTTCGATTTGGTCCCATCCACATCACTATCCACCTCGCTACCATCTCCCCAAGGATTTGAATGGGCGAACACAGGAGAGGAGAACGCGGAGGAGTCCGAATCAAAAGACATCGTCCCCGTTGGATAGTAGGAATTCAGACCCTCCGGAGCAGCCGCAGCCGCCTCATCTGGATGAATCGGTGGGGATACAGGGGACGTAGGGCCAGTATCGTCGTTCCGATGTGCCTCAGAAATATCGCCGTCCTCGTCGTCCGCAGCAGATCCAATTCCATGGTCGTACTCCTCATCTTCGTCATGGTCTAATGGAGAAACCGCGCGAAGGGAACCTCGGCGAGTGAGTTTAGAGTCCTTCTTTCCTCTGCTCTTCTTCCGTGTCAGCTTGCTCTCTTCCAAAGCATTCAAGCTGAGAGCAGACATCTGTTCGTGAAGATTGGAGCGAGGGGGTTTGATGCTCAACTTCACCTTGGGCCTCAATTTGGAAGACGAAGGATTAGCCTCGGGGATCTCGGAGATGTTAGCGTTCAGGTTACGAACACGAGGATCCTCAAACGTCTGAACTTCATTAAGCCGGCTTCTGCTTCTGGGTTGCGAGGGAGACGAGGAGAAGGTGGATTCGAGCTGAGGAACAGCGGGTGCCTCGGAGTGACCTAGCGCATGGTTCTCCGGCTTGTAAGCATTTGTCCGGGTACTGAATCTGGCACAGACAATTCGTTGAGACGCTTTAGGGAGAAATCGTGTGGTACGATTGAGATGCTCTACACCGCGGAGGCTGCATAGAGCAGATAGCGGAAGAAGCTGCGATGTGTTCCCGTCCTGATTTTACGTAGTTGAACGTGTTAGAGGGCTAGGGGCACGTTTCATGGTTACAAAACTCACCTCACGATCCTTGTACAGCGCGAGCATCCCATCTTTAACAATCATCCACCTGTCCCGCCACTCCAAGCGCCACGTCCGTCGGCGGTTAGGGGGCTTGTTGTTAGGGTGTTTCTTTGTCGATGAATTGTCGCCTCTAGTAGACTTGGGAGGGTCCATAAAGACCTGTCTCAAAGACTTGACCCAGCCTTCCCAGTACGGTTGGACGTATTCTGAAATAACGTTCCTAGGTAATCGCAATATTACGCCAGCGCGATGCACTTCAAAGAGCTCATAAGGCTTAATGTCGTACATGTCGAGCCTCTGGTCATCCTCAAGGATTTGTCCAGTGGCGAATCGTAAGAGGGTGAGCTTATGAGGCTCGTATGCGGCCGGGACGTTGTAGCCTGCTAGAGAAGACTCCGCTGGAGCATCTGGCAAATGAATGGAGGTCTTTGCAGTAGCTCTGTTAGAAGGGACAGGAACTGTCGATCCAGGGAAATACGGCGGGCGACCACGACCACGGATGTCAGGGTCATCGGAATCATCCTCGTTATCTTCTTCGTATCCTTGGCCTATTTCTTGCTCAGAAGAAGGCTCTGAACTATCGTAAACGGTTTTTATAGTAGAGTTGGAAGCGAAAGTAATGGGCGAAATCGGCCTGAACTCTGGATCCTGTGCAAAGACGATAGGAGAAGCTGGGCGGTGCTTTGTCTTTGGTTTCTTAGGGGCGTCAATGTGAATGTCGAGGGGTCGATGTGGGTGAGCGATGCATTTGGCAAGGATCCATAGTTTGACCTGCTTGACTTTCCAGGCAGGGTCGACGTGAGTAATGAGCCATTGATCGTACGGGACTTGTTTCAGAATAAGTAAAACTTTACTGAGTGAAAGTGATTATAAAACTGACTGAATCTGCTTGAAATAGTGAGAAGGGAAGACGAGGAGGTGTCCATGTACACCGACCATGGACAAGTCACTCTCAAATCTCAAGAAGGGACCATCACCGACGGCAAATTAGAAGCTGTGATCGAACAAACAATCCACGCGTCGCGCCCCACAAGTAATTTATACCATGACTCAATTCAATATGCTTCCGTCGGCCTGGGAAGATTTCACAATGGCAGCATGGCAGAACATGGCCTGCCGCCTGGTGACGCCTGTTCCATGTATCACTATCAATCGTGAAAAGTAAAAGCAGTTCCCCATGGATGGTCGACTGAATCATGTACTGTCTGGGATATGTATGTATGTATGTAAGGCAGAGGTATCTATTTGTACTGCCCCGAAGTTGAGAGATGAGACAAGTGGCGGATTACCGTATGGCTCTGGTAGTATTGCAGGCGTAAATTGCGGTGTTATTCAACTATTTAAAATATTTCAGTGGCTTGAAAATCCAACGAAATTGATAGACATAGGTAAGTACTGATTGCGGCATGGAGTGTAAGGAGTGATTTGTCAGAGGTCTAGATGCCGTTTTTTTTTGCCGCGAGTGAAGGGTCGGATCCTCTGTCTTGCTTTCTTTCACCCATTCGCCTGAAGGTGGACGCTCTTGAGAGCCCATTTTTCCACTTGTGAAAAAGCCGGGATCGTTGCGGAAATTCGATGAAATTCTTCACGCAATCCTTCTTGTACGAGTGAGTGCAAACTATGAATGAATGAATTACTCGAAATCCCCGCGACATCATTGGTCTGACCGAATTCTTGCAGCGATCCCTGGTCTATTGTTTCTTTAGCTTATTTCTTACGATACCCCAATCCTTACGCTGCACACGTTCTTTCCTGCGATGTCATCTCTCGCGAACAGACCCCCACCGGCACCCTTCTCACCACGAGGCTCATTTTAAAGCGTGGCGCCCTTCCTAGGTGGGCTCCAAGGGGAATCGTTGCCAGAGCAGAGGCATGGGTCATCGAGGAGAGTGAGGTCGATCCATTCGGAAAGACCGTGAGGTGTATCACCAAGAATTTGGAACACACCAAGGTCCTGCAAGTCGAAGAGTCTGTCTTCCTCTGCCAGACGGACGAAGGGTATGGCTCCTATATTCCCATAGCATGAAAGTACATGCTAATACATCGGTTCCATAGGAAAACATCACAGACCACAGAAGCTCGCGTTCGTTCTGGATTTGGCTGGGGTCTCACCAAACGAATCGAGACCCATGGACTGAACAAATTTAAAGCTAACATGCAACGCGTACGCTTCTTCCTCTACTCGACTTCCTGTTGATTTCCTAATGTCTCCACAGTCCCGCGAAGGCGTATCTCTCGTACTCCAACTCGTCCGTCAATCTCGCCTCCAGCCCATGACGCTCGGCGGTCCCACACCATACAACCTTCTCACCCCCGTCGCCGAACACGAGCACTCCCCTCACAACGCTGGAGAAAAATCTGCCACTCATGCACAGGGGGGTGGTTCCTGGACCAAACTGAAATCATGGCTCAGTCTCTCATCAGACGAGGCTGAACCGGACTCTGAGAATTGATTATAATAGTGTAAAGCTCGTTTTCGTTTTCTTCTCGCCAGCTCTGTCTCGCTGTGGTCGCATCAGTACATTGTATCAGTAGTCTATCATACCTGCTTCCCCTCCGATGTTATCTATTTTCCTGCTTGGTCCTGAATCTAAGCACCAAAAGGGCCCTCTGAGTTAGTTCTAAGAATAGATCAACTTACATTCTATTCTATTAGTAAGTCTCGTCGCTAACTCCCTCGTCCCGTATAACCACTCTCAATCCATCATGCGCAGGTCGAATCCACGCAGGTTCCCCATCTCCTATCAGACTGAGTCCCTCCCTCTCTACCTCAGTCAGCTGCCCTTCATCCTCCACACGCTTTCCACCTACAGCCTCCGTGATTGTCACACCTTCATCATGCCCTATCCTATGTGAAAAGCCAGTGAGATACGTCCTATCCGCGCCAATCTTCCTCGCAGTTGCGATCGAATCTTCCACATTGAGATGCGAAGAGTGGGCCTTGATGTGCAGGCAGTCGAGTACCAAGACCGGCAGGGATGTGAGGAGAGGCCATATGTCCTCTGGAATGAACGAGACGTCCGAGATGTACAAGATCTTCTCTTCTATCTTGAATCCGAAGCAGAGATATGGTTGAATGGTTTCCTTCTTCTCCGCCGGCTTGTCCTTGTCGATCGACGCGAGGGATTGCGAGAGAGAAAGCTGCCTTAGCTTCGCAATGGGCGATGAGGGTCTCGTTGTCGCGGGGGTAGATGGTTTAGTAGATCCGGGCGTAGGTATGTAACCGGGTAGAGGAGCCGCGGAGAATACACGTCCGTGGTGCACTAAGCCAAACACGTCAGCACGTTAGGCGCCTTCTCGATATAATCGAGGAATCACTCACCAGCAAACGGAGTGACCATAACTCCTGTGTCCAAAATCTCAAATGGAACCTTATCTTCTATGATGTGCCATTTGAATTCGGGAACCTGTATAGACGGTCCGACTTGTGATGAACATCAAGCCATATGTCAGGAAATAGACGCCACATACATCGCCGCCGCCGGACGCGAACTCTTTTGACACGAGATAAGGGAACGATCGTTGGACCTCTACGAATGTCGTCTGCGACAGATACACGTCGATGTGGTCCTGGATGGCCTTCCCGAGCGTCCACCCTACATACACGAATTAGATTCAGTCCTCGCCTGTTAGAGCCTCGGAAGATGCATCACGGACCTCGTAGGTCATCCAGCCCATTCATCGCTAACAAGACCGCAGTCAGACCCCGCCCAGAACCAGAAGAGGAAGCATGCTCACCATCAGCATGTGCGTGAGTGATCAACAGCGCGTCAATCTTCCTTAATCCATACATCGGGAACCACTCTACCGCTGCGGCCTGGAACGTCTTTCCCGCGTCAATTACGATAGTCCTAACCAGGAATTGAACCTTCTTGATCCATAAAGAACAGTCAAAAAGAAGACCCCTTACACCAATCTCCCATCCTTCGCCTTGGTCCTGACGACGGCAGAAGTGTTCCTTCGTATGTTCTTCTTTCCCTCGGGCGTCAGCGTAGAGAGACAAGTCCGGCATCTCTTCCCGTCCGGTGGACTTGTGAGGCAGTCGACGTGGGGAAGACTCGACGACGTCCCGGTTCCAAGGAAGATAAGTTCTGTTTCGGACATCTAGCGAGAAGGGCGAGGAGTCGTATGTTACGAGGATCTTTCGAGAGTTTTAAGTTATATCTGCAGGAATATTAACCGGCGTGAAAAACTCGGTCCAGCGCTTCAAATTTGACTGTCAGTGTCAGTGACATATTACTCTCTGTGGCTGTGCTTCGATCCGAGTGCCCTAGTTCCGCCGACTGTGCGAGTATGTGTGGCGTAGTTCCTTGGAGTCATTTTTCATACGAGTAGATGTAGTAAAGGTATAGGAGTATTACATTTAGTAGATTATTGCGAGCATGCCGTCTTCTATTTTGTGAAAACTAGAGCCAAGAAACTGTTAGCGATACACCGACAGAAAAAGACGTGGACAACTGACTGGACACGACATCTTCGTCCTGTACCTGATGGTTGAGACTAACCTTTTGCCCATGGGGTGAGAATTTGCTTGATTTTCCCTGTTTCGCTATGTCAACATCCACGCGCAAGTAAGATTGTTACATTGGGAACATACCCTACACCCAAAGGAGTCAATACGACGTGTCAAAGAGCTATAGGAAGGAAGCGCTTACCAGACGAGCGCATATCGGAAATTTGTCACCAAGGATCGATGCACGCCGTTACAAACGTTCTATCGGGAAAACTTACTTGTCAGTGATGCTTCATCAAGACAACTCAAGGTAGGTCAGCACCTCGATTGTTGATCCTCTCTTCAAACAAATAGGGTCGCTCAAATCCGGCTGCGCCCCCCGCTTCTTGGTGTAGATTTTCACCATCTGGAGACCGTCCCATATCTGGTCTACGAGGTAGTCCAAGCTGCACCTATGATCAGCAGAAAGTTATATTGAATGGAACGGGATGTACTTCAAGTGCATTTCACAACTGATAACCACCGTGTTGGGCGTCCGCGCAATTTTGTCCACCTGCTCGAGGCTAATCGCGTCGATCTTGTTGTAGACATCTGAACGTCTGAGGTGAGCTTTGGAAGACAACTGAGAAGTAAGAGCGTACATAGACAGGGTATGTATTTCCTTGTACCAATCAGAACGTCGATGAACTCGTCCGTGGTGATCTAAAGAATACAGCTATCAGGATCTTGAACGGGAAAACACGATAACGCAAACATCTTCTCTGATCATCACATCACAATTGTGTAGTTTGTCTGCAGCAGTTCATTAGCTTCCTGGTAGGCATCGAGTGAAAAGATGCATACAGCTAGCAAGGATTGTTCTGATTGTCTTCGTGTCGGTCTTGGTCAGCTTGACGGTTGCATTGAGCTTGTACAAGACATCGTTATCAACAGCGTAATTTCTGAGAACAAGAAAACTGACAGTGATCTATCAGCAGAAAAGCTTGAGTTAGAACATTAGGGGAGAACTGTCAACGAGAAGAGAACTGACCCCTCCGGTGGTCTTCCTCTTGAACACGACATCGGGTTTGGACTTGTTTAACCGGATGCCCACTGCATCTAACTCGAACTCCAAAAGCCTCCTCTGTTCTTCTGACTTTGTAGCATCGAGCATGATTAAGATCAGATCAGCGGTCTTTGCAGCTATCGGTGTATATGAGTTACACTAGACAATTTAGATAAGAGCAGAGACCGACTTGATACGACTTGCCGCCCTCTACCTCTGCCTTGACTGGCACCCTCCACAATTCCGGGAAGATCCAGTAGCTGTATCCGGGCGCCTTTGTACTCGATCACACCAGGGATGGCCTTGAGAGCTCTTGATCAGCTGAAAATGGGGGTCTCAGTCGATGAAGCCGTACAGTGAGTGTAGTGAATTCATATGAAGCAGCTTCAGATTGGGTGTGTGTCAATTTATTGAGTAGTGTCGACTATTCTCCGAGTGTGAGTGGTCGAGAAAAAGATGACCGCTGAAATTGACGCGCCTTTCCAACGGACGGAAATCCAATTAACGCGACTCTGGCGTCTCCTGACTTCTGGACATCAAACCCGGTACCTGCTGGGCCTGATTTTGATGCTGGTTCGAGGAGTTGGGCACGGTATCGGGCGAGCTTTGCTTTTAAGAGACCGAGATGGTACTCCGTGGCCTGTACGCGCAAACTTGGTATTCAAAGAAATTTTTCGATGTGGAAGACACGAAGAGACCTTGTTCTTCTGCGCTGAGAGTGAATTCAATATGGGAAGAACAGAATCGAGAGACGGATCACTTACTTCTGGCCATCTCCTCTTTCACTCGGTCAGACTGATGTCTGGGATGTTTGTAGGCTTGTACTTACCCTCGACTTCCTTGATCTATGGGACGTCAGAAACATCACATAGGATATTGATGAGCTTGAATACCTTTTCAACGATACCCATTGTGATAACTTGTACTATGTAAACGCCGTGGACTTGTTGGGGGACCGTGGAAGACCGTGGAGAGCAAAAGATAAAAGAACACGTGTTCTCAATACGCCTCATTCTTTGCTCCCCGGATCCCTGTGCGGAAAATGGCATTGCGGATGCACAAGCCGACGCTGTACCCTCACGCTGAGAATGACGGTGAAGATAATGATGAGAACGCGGGTGATGACTGGATGGGATCCCAGTATCCATCCTCACCGTCCCAGGCCCTTCTCAGCGCACCCTCTCGCTATCCTCCTAGGAGATCAGATTCTTCTCCCCTCTCTCACAACTCAGCGACTCCCAAAGTGGACCCGAATAATGCCTACTCAGATTTCCTAAAGAGATATAGGTCCAGTAACAATGAGGACAGGAATGACCCAGACGACAACTACTTCAGAACAGGCTATGGTCATACGTTGGATGACCAGGGAGATAACGACAGCGAGGACATTTCTCTCGCCTCACTAAATGATGGGTTTAATCCTTTCCCGTTCGAGAACGACGATCCTGCAGCTTCCAGGAGCGAAGTCGAGAAGGAGAGGCTTACATGGCAGGTCTACTTGGCCCACGTTCTCGGTGGAGAGGTGCTCAAATCAGAGAAACGTCGAATAGCGGACGCCCTCGAGTCCTCTCACGACGAGAAGGTCAGCGTTCCTCTAAACATCTGGTATGGGGTTCGAGCAAAGATGCACGGAAGGTCAGAGGCTGACGAGAGGAAGATCATTGAGCTCAAGAGGATCAAGATTGTCGACGTTATCATCGACGAGGTGCTCAATTTCCGCGTCACCGTGCCCGCGGGTGATATTTTCGTGGCTTCGGCCCAGGTTACTCATCTCTTGCAGAAGGTAGATATCGTGCACTCCCTATATCCCAGCATCAGAGCCTTCCACGAGGACAAACCTGCCGCTACCAAAGCTCCGTTCGTAAATCGGCTAAATGCCCTTAATACTTGGTCCTGCGTTCTTGCTTCCGTCCAGCATCAAGTCGCTGTCCTCCAGCATTGGACTGGAAGCGAGACCATGGACGTGACACAGCCAAACACCTCCGCGGAAAAACCAATAGGAAATCATTCTCGCGGAAACGACACCGCAGATGGCTCTAGCTTTGTCGAGCGCGTGCTCAAAGAAGAGTCCACGCAACGTACCTTCGAGAAAGGTTCTCTCGTCACTTCCTACAAAGTCATTACCAATGCGAGAGACTCTCAAATCCAGTCAGCGGAGATATTCAAGGAGATGAACCTCCCCGCGCTAGAGAATGAGGTCGCCCCCTTGATCTCCTTCCCAACGAAACTCTCACAGGCCAGCCTACGCGTCCGTTTAGACTACATCCGCAAGATCGAGAACCCCGATAACTTGATCTTAGACCAGCTCACAGAAGACCTGAAGCTAGGTATCGGTCTTGCGTGCACACTCAAACGCCAATATCAGGAGTTTTTGGCTCCTCATCAGGACTGGAATGTGCCTGATTGCATTAGTGAGGATTACGACGAGACGCTGTTGGATGCTCTGAGAGAGTTTTTCAAGCTGTTGCATTGGAAGCTCAAGAGTGGTGCAAAGGGCATCTATTTCAAAGAGACAGATGTATTGGAGGCGCAATGGGCGACCATGCACGACGTGAGCATGACGGTTACTGGTGGGGCAGGTGCATTGCTTGTGGCAGAACAGCTCTGGTACGACATACCTAATTCATCAAACTTCATCTCTTGTTCATAACGCCCAAAGCTCTCTTACCAACCGACTCATGGTTCGCGTCATCAACTATTTCGACACCCAGGTTCGAGCCGTCCCCAGCGAAGAAGGCGAAGCGACCCGTAAATTCCCAGAAGCTCATGGTATTGGAGAGGGTGGGACTTCGATACGCACACCATTCCAAGACCAGATGCAAGACGAATCCGTCTCGACTATGACTGACCAAGAGAAGGTTGCGTGGTATGGCAAGATCTTGGACAGTGTCCGCCTACGGTATCGTAAGCTACAGCGCTTCGCTAAGTATATATTCTGTTGAATGTCGCTGAGCCGCACTTCTAACGACCAACTTTGTCATCCCTAGGGTGTTGACTCAACGCTTCAGCAATTCGGCAGAATATGCCCTAGATATGGACCAGGACCACCACCATGGCTTCGAGCATCTCATCGAGCGGCTTGTAGCTACAGACCACTTCCTCGTTTACACCAACACTTTGGAAGCTCGAGGAATCTACATAATCGCCTCCCCTTCCCTCCGTGACGATCCTGTAGCTCGGCAACGCATCATCGTGGAAGCCTTCCACGTTGCCGAAATCACTGTTGACGAAGGGATCAGGATGGCCGAAGGGCTCGAGTCATACCAACCCGGCCCCTCTAGATACGTCTTAATCCTCTACCCTTCACATTCTTGGTTTTGGAGAGGCCCTGTTGTTGCGCATCACATATCAGACAGACTAGATTTTGACCTAAGAGACGATCGAATCCGTCTCGTCGCCGACGGTCCCAGCCGACGGCTGAGCGCTGCCAAACGTCTTTTCCTTGAGGCTGTCGAATTGGACGAAGACGAGCCGCTCCTGACCTGCCTAACAGAGCAGCAGGCCCATATTCCTAAGGTAAACACCCAGCTGAGAAAGATCGCGCGGTCGACGATGCGTTTGGCAGAGTCCATTGTGGCATCCGTGCAGCACGTCCGACGATCGATGGAGGTAAAGAATGGGTGTCAGGACCTGATGCAGAGCTGGTATCAGTTTGCTTCAGAGCACGGGCAGCATGCGCTCAGATCGATGGATCGGTCATATCTCATCCGGTTCAACGAACTCCTCGTAAAACTTGCCATATCGTGGTTGACATTCATCTGTGATGATTGTGACCCTGACGATCGGAAGACATTCAAGTGGGCCGTGAATGCGCTGGAGTTTACTTTCCAGCGAACAAAGCGCGTCATCTTACATCTTTCCGAAGAACACTTCTACTCGATTAGAAGGAAGGTCGGGTTATGTATCGGCTTCCTAACCATTCACTTTGATATCCTCGGTGCACGGACTAGTTTGGCTGCCTCCCAGGCCAAGGAGAGGCAGGGAGAAATCCGTAAACAGCAGGCTGCGGAATCAACGTTGAACGTTGACGATGAGCTGAAGTACGACGATTCTGGACTTCCTCTTCCAGACGCCGGCATCAAGAATTACTGGAAGAAGGTCGGCCTTGCATGCAAGGAAATCGATGGGTTACGTGCAGAAATTGGGATGGAGTTCCGTATTATGGGCAGAGTGTTAGATACGTCGAAACCGGAGGACAGATCGCTCGTCACGCTCGCTTCCTCTAGCTCAACCATCGCCATACGGTGGCAGCAGGGCAGGTTTGTCGGAGCCGGAGCCTTTGGGTCGGTGTATCAGGCCATGAATCTGGATTCTGGCTCCCTCATGGCGGTGAAAGAGATTAAGTATCAGGAGTTACCTGGGAAGACCAGCCTATACGACCAGATCAAGGCCGAACTCAACGTGATGGAACAACTTCGACATCCTAACATCGTTGAGTATTACGGCATTGAAGTTCACCGTGACAAGGTGTATATATTCGAGGAATACTGCTCTGGAGGAAGTTTAGCGACGTTGTTGGAGTATGGAAGGATTGAGGACGAGGGTATTATCCAGCTGTATACAATGCAGATGCTGGAGGGTCTGACGTACCTCCATTCGAGGAATATTGCCCATCGCGATATCAAACCTGATAGTAAGCGATCATGAATGTCCATATACCACACCTTGAGTTTTTCTTTGCAGACATCCTACTTGACCACATGGGGGTGATCAAGTTCGTCGACTTTGGCGCCGCCAAGATCCTAGCAAAAAATAATCGCTCCATACAACGATCTAAACGTTTCCTCACTGGCCCAGAGGAAAAGAAGGGATTCGATGCTGGTGGGTTGGCGATGAATAACAGTCTAACGGGTACACCGATGTACATGTCTCCTGAGATCATTCGAAATGATAAATCGGGGCGCAACGGGGCCATGGATATCTGGTCTCTGGGCTGTGTCGTACTGGAGTGCACAACTGGTAAAAAGCCCTGGAGCAACCTTGATAACGAATGGTCAGTCCTCTCTCCCCTCCCCTTTCTCTCTGCTCATACCTAGGCGATAGGGCAATCATGTTTCGTATTGGAGTTGCCACACAACATCCTCCTCTTCCTGAACCCGGTCAGCTCAGCGACATGGGTATCAGCTTCATCAAGCAGTGTCTCACCATTGACCCCATGCTCCGACCCTCCGCTCAGGAACTCTTCAATACGCCATGGATGCTCGAGTTCCGCGAAACGCTTGCGAACTGGCAAGCAGATATCAGCCCACCGCAGGAATATCCCCCAGAAGAAGACTATGAAAATGCGGCAGTCGCCCATAATGCTGCCATCTTAAGAGAGAAGGAGATTGAAGCCATTCAGGAACCCTCTCCATCCCTCACTCCCCCATCTCCGTCAGAACTAAATCCGTGACGGCTTTCATTTCACCTTCCTACTATCCTCATTGTTTGCTTGTAACACATACTTTGTCCTGTGTATTGTAGCCTATACGATTTCATCATGTACCTCTATATCCTGTAATTGAGGCCTTATTGCCTATGTTTTGAATTGGGGAGGCGAAAACCCCACTGTGAAAGGGGAGTCGCTGGAGTCGATTCCTTACAGAAACCTGCGAGCCCGAGGATTCATGCGAAGACAGAGACCGATCATTCATTTCACAGTGTGTAATACCGGATTCCGGACAAAATATAGTCCAGGGCCCTCTTCTAAGGGAAGTGCAGAGTGTAGTTGCTCACGGTCCGGGTTTGTGGCGGAGTGGGGCGGTTGCGTCGCTCTGAAAATCGCCGCTGGAAGGCATTGCAAGCCATTAAGCACAGATGCCATAGTGTCTAGAAATGGTCGAATCAGAATCAAACAAGCGAGCTTGGGAGCTCTCTTGATTTTGGAGTGGGCCGGTCAGGCCGTTCCTTTTCTCGATCGATGATCAACACGCTCGTGTTCCACGTTGGCGACCAGACCTTCGCTTGTACAGTACGTCCTCACTTTGCAAATACTCTGGCCATAGTATTTCAGCATCAGCGTCATGAGCAGACGAATACCTCAGATCGATGCCTGGGTGACCGACAACGGCTACTGGGAGACCATCAAAAACCAAACCAAACTCATCACAGTCAACGAACCAGATGACAAGTATAAGGTCGTCGGCACCTTGTCCAAGGTGGACCTCGGCCCCATCTGGGACAATAGCCTACCTGGGTAGACTCCATCACTCCATCCCAATTCAGCATTCATGCCAAATCTCTTAATACGCGCATCTTCAACACCTCACTTTCTTGGTTAAAGACAGATGCCCAAGATACTAGCATCCAGACAGGTGTCTACTCCTTCTCTTCCTCTGGTCAGTACGCGTACCATGAGGCAAAAACTACCATCTCGTTCCCCTATCGATACGCCATGCCTCCCAAAATATTCGTTGTTTAGTGGATGGCGCCAATCCAGAGGTTGGTCTCTCGCCACGTGGGCCATGAACATTACCTCCACAGACTTTGAGCTGCGCATCGGAACTGTAGGCGAAACATCTCTACGCGGGGCAGAGGTGACTTGGATCGCCTTCCCCCGCGATGCCATTGACATTATCGCTGGAGAGTTCTCCTACGATGGCGACGGAAAGGAACCCAGAAGTGGTGAGGTCATGTTCCCCACTTCATTCAAAAATACACCATCCGTCCTTCTCGCGTTCACAAAGTTTGCGGTCATGGATCATTTCCACTGCGGGTTAGACCTGGGCAAGGTCACGACGTCCAGTGTGAAGTACGGTATCACGCCGTGGGCGGGAACACACCTTCACTCGGTGACCGCGTCGTATCTTGCAATAGACACCGTGGCCATGTCGATGTCGTCTACAAAGTGCAGGCATCCCCAGGTGTCTACGCTTGACCCAGAGGAGTTTGTGGGTGACCTGGATGATTCTGTGGGAGATCCAAATGACTCCGTGGCGAGTTCTCTAGGATTCGATGTTCTGGCGTATCCGTAAGTGCCAGCTGAGGTTTCAGGTGGTTGGATTGGACGGATCCGATCCTATTACTGAACCTACCAGGGAAAAGAACAGAGAGGCGAGTCAGCCCAGATTTCGAGAAGAAAGAACCTGAAAGTAGTTGAAAAGTGAATGCCAATACACATGGCATAAATACAAGTAATAAACAAACGAAAGCCTAAGCCGGTAGCATGTAATTTAGTGATCAACGCGAACATTGAGAAGAAAGCAGCGAACGCCGCAAGGGGGCGACATACAGCTTAACCCAAGACCACGGATTAGCCTAGCGGCGTGTTCTCTGCCTTGCACAGGCGGCGAGCGGAGAGCGAAGACAGCAGATCAGAGAGGAAAGCAGTCGTTACACACGTTAACAGATCTATCGGAGATACAGAAAAATGGTACAATTGAAGTTTGTGTACGGTGAGAAATACAGATCCAGCACAAACGAGTAAAGATGTAAGTAGAAAGAACAAAGACGCCCACCAGAGGTCTAGTCAGTATGTATGTACAAAGAAAGCCAAAAGCATCTACTCGATGACCCAGCGTTTTCCTTGCATCCCTTGGGTTGGGGCGTGAACATCAGTGCTATTGTTCCGCGTATGAGACCCACCCTCCGCGCTTGCCGAATACGAATAGTAGCTTGCGAGACTTCCGAAGCTCTGCGCAGTCGCTCAGCACAAGAAAATGGCGGGGTCATATGGCTTGGCTTACCTTGTCGGAGGCCCGGGTGTCGCTTCGAATGACAGTAGCACTTTGCGTGGCGGCGGATGTCCTATCCCAGGAAGCTCTTTGGAGACTCGCGGGGGGAATGGTCACAGGAGATCCACTACGAGGTGATTCAAAAGGTTCCGCGGAAGAATTGAAGAACCTCGGGCCCATACGCGGAGCGAACATCTGCGACGGTGGCGGCACTTCGGGTCCTCTGCCGAAGGCAGCAGAAAACGTAGGAATGGGCTTCTCGTTGGAGGGGAAGTTGACCTTCTCGATGTCCGAAGGACCACCATAGACAGGGGCGAAGTCGTCACCAGGCAAAGGTTCCTGGGCATTGACTGCCAACAAATCACATAAGGATCGAGCGATTGCAATCAGAACAACGGTGAAACTCACGGTAGCGAGGCAGTCCCTTTCCGAAGTTGAATCTGCAGACGATACCCAATACAAGGGCCGTAAGAGTCAACAACACCGAGGCAGAGGCCATTAGAGAGAAAAAACGCCACGTCAAGAACAACCAGCGGAAGGTGGTTGCCAAGAACATAGTACCCCAGCCGGCCAGGTAGAGAACGGATAAAAACAGGAAGATAAACATCGGGATCCTCATCTCTTGACGGACAGCGAACCATCCCTAACAATGTACTGTCAGTATAAAAACGGGTATCTTGCGCTGTTGTCTTACCGTCACCAACCACGGAATCAGCAACTAGAAATGATGGCAATTGTGAGAAAAAACCATTATTTTTGCATTTGGAGAAGAAAACGTACAACGCCTGTGATGATTGCGCTGGCCTTATAGAGCGGAACGTACCATGCCAGTTGTGATGCCACACCATTGAATAGACTGTCCAACCAGAGCGATACGGTCACTGCCATGAAGAAAAAGGACAATTGCAGCGCGATCGATAAGACCAACACAAGTTTGTAGATGCGGTTGATAGTCAGCGAAGCACCAACGCGCTTGAAAGTCTGCCATCCAAACAGCTACGGGAGGAATGCAATGAGTATGATTGATAGCGCAAGGATTAACCAAGAGAGCAGTACCTTGATGAGTTTCCAGGTTAAGAAACATGAGATTATCAGCCCAAGAGCATTCAAGGCAAGCGTGGGGAACTCTGCACGAGCGCGTGTTTCCCAGTAGTTTGGAAGAAGGGAGACGCCGCAGGCACCGTTCGTGATAGCTCTGTTGAACTCCTTCCTAAAGTTGGCAGTGTGGTTGATCTGGAAAGCAGACCACGAAGTCGCCAACACGTGCGTGAGAAGTGATGCGAAGATGTGAGGGATTGACTCGTTCAAGAGGGAAACAAGAGACATTCCAAGCACCCAAAACTGGAAGGCGATAAAGACGATGTCTTCGCGCTTCGTGTTGGCGAGGCTAGGGAAGAATGAGATTGAAAAAGAATACTTTGATCTAGCCCAAGGACTCACATGCTGACTGGCCAGTTCAAGGCCCATAGACAGTCCTTGCTTAGGGTGACAGGCGAGTTTTCGATATCCGGACCACTGACGTTGATGAAAATTTCACCATCCTGTGTGAAAGAGTCGAAGTCGAGAGGGTTCGAACGCTTGACGAAGACCTAATGATGCAACGTTCAGTGAACGTCAAGATAGACGTGTTCAAAAACTCACTGTACGAGTGGAATTGGCGACAAGAGCGGAAGGAGCTGCCACCACCTCTTCATCGTCGCTATCGGAGTCGCTCGAAAAATCACTCTCATCGTCGCTCACACTCCCAGCGTCGCTCTCATCATCCTCGAACAAGTCGAGGTCGTCGTCATCTTCCTCTTCCTCGAGAGCTGCCGCCTGGGCAACGTTAGTTGGAGCAGGCGTAGGGGAGAGGACAACAACAACGGTCGTCGGGACACCAGTGATGGTCGTGGCGACTGTTCCAAAAATGACCGGAGCTGCAGCCTCAAAGTTACCAGTGGCAGATCGTTCGGGGACAAGCGAAGTGACAGTCGAAAAGGCAGACGTCGTTTCGGCAGAGCTGACGGTAGTGGCAACAATCTGTGAAGTAGAGAAGATGTCGCCTGACGAAGGGGAACCTGAGTTTTGACTGTCCTCTTGGTCGTTATCCTGAGAGCCTCCACTCCATACGGTCATGCATTCGACCTGTACGCCACGATCCCCTGGAACGTCAGAACATAGCCGAAGACCCTCTGTCTCTGTGAAGGCGGGGATTCTGTTGTCTGTGGCATTGCCCTGGAGTGCCATACCGTAGAGGAAAGTCATAGCTTCGGCATTGATCGTGAAGGCCCAGCTCTGAAGGCCGACCTGGATAAAGCAGTGGATAAGGGAGAAGATGACGTAGGCCGCGGTCAAACGAGAGAACATCAAGCGATCCCACTGTGGAATGTCAAAGTGCGTCAGTAACGCGGTTCCCTCAGAGGAACAACTAGAAAGTACGCACCGCAAGCCTAAGTTTGGAGGGGAGAGGAACATACTGCCATAACTGTTTAACACGCATGTTTCGTGAGATCTTTAGGTTGAAACGTTGAGAAGATGAGTCGGGTGCATGAGAATTTAAATAGCGCACCAGATAGAAAGAAGAAAAGGAGTGTCTGCGAGAATGCCACTAGGGCTAAAGGTGGATGTGATAGAGCCTTAAGACGACCCAAAGACCCACTCCCAAGCAAAGGAACGGAGCTCAAGATATCAGAAAGGACGCACAAAGACGGTCCTGCCGATTTTAAGGGGAGGGAGACAAAGAGAAAAGAGAAAAGAAAGTCTGAGGACCACAGGGTACGGTGGTGGAAGGGGTTCAAGGAGAACACTTTTCTCAACGAGATACTGATTGGCCCCAACAGCGCCATCAATTAAGTCACGTGCCCGAGTTGCCATGCCGCGCACGGAATGATCGATCATCCAGAGCGTCCAATCTGTGCTCACAGAAGGAAAAGAAAAGGGGTGTTGCTCCAATAGGTTGACAACCACGGTTGGTTCTCCTCACCGCCTTGCGATCATGAATCGTGGAGCTACCCATACCCATGCAGCTCCATTACTCAGGGAAGCGACAATGTTCACAACGTTAGAGATAGCTAATGAACGGGAGCGTATACACTGGCTGATCTGGCTGATTGTTGATTCCAGTCTATGTGTTCGCGGAACTGCCAGTAGGTAGGTGATGTATCAACCAACTCAAAAGACAACGGTGGACCCACCACTGCCAACGGCAAAGCAAATATAACAAGAACTTGAAGGTTCTACCGAAGGTATGTATCAATCCTCCCCGTCGAGTCCGAGTATCGACCTTGACATTGAGATGATGGACTTGGACATCTCAGTGATAAATCATAAAAGCACCGGAAAACAACATAATGTAGATCGCAACAAAACGAAAGATGAAGATGATAATACAGCTGCGGAAGCAGAGGGCAGTGAGCGCTAGAACTTCGAAATGAAAAAAGAGCGCAATCTCACCTAACGATACAAATCACAGAAGGACGGGTAGTAGCGTGAAAGAACATATCAAGAATCCATGTCCATACTCTGATCAGCCAACGGTTCGACGGTCTGTAGATCTGCCTGTACTCTCTCCATCGCCTCCATCGCCAGTCTGAGGTTCTGTGCCTCTCCAACTGCCAAAACGTTCCGGGTTAGCTCGTTGACGTTCGCAACCCCGCCTTCGCTCTCCGGTCTCGAGCGGACAACGAGTTCGCTGACTGCCCAAGTCATATAGCCCGTCTTATTGGTTTCCCACAGGCGTTTTCCCGGTTCAGGGATCTGGAGCTGGGTGAGCGCTGCTATGGTCGCGGGGTCAAGATGGGGGAGAGCAGCGACAGATTGCTGCATGGAGGTCAGCTTCTCAGGAAGACCTGCGAGAACGTCCATAGTAGGAGACTCGAGAAAAGATAAACGTTCTACACGTTTCTCTGCGCGTGTCCGTTGGGCGCTGGCAGCGCGAAGTGCACGGGTATACAAGCGTCGTGTTCGTCGTTGCTACGAGACAGATTAAGCCAGATGGCTCTTCACTAAAAATAACTCTGGCACACCTCGTCTATCCGCTTTCGTAAGTCCTCGAGCTCGTCCATGAGCTCTTGTTCTCGCTCCGGCGTTTGAGTAAGATCCAAACCTTCCTGGTGCGGAAGAACGATAGGAAGATTTGGGGGAATGGCAAAGATGTTTCGCAAGGACCAAGCTTCAAAGAAATCGAAGGCTACATCTGTGTGGTACTCGAGCAGAGTCTGAAAAGCGACAAGACCCTGCTCCACTTCCTGGGTGCTATCCCATTCTCCGCCTAGACGAGCAACGCGCTCGTCTGCCCATTTCTGTAGAAATCCTTCCATTCCATTGACACCATCCTGCACGGCGTTATTCGCAATGTTGATAATATCATCGAGGAGCAGTTGAGGGGAGAAACCGAGGGCCTCAGGAAGGAGCAAGGGAGGAACCAGTTGAGAACGTTCTGCAAGTTGAGACTCAGAAGCAGTAGCAGTTGGGGAGGGTCCCATTCGTATGTTGTGTTTTACCAAGCTGGTGTGGCGTTTATAGTGTTAGATCCAGCACTTACATGAGATGGTGGTTGGAAAGAGTCGCGTTATTTACTCGTATTTGGGCTCATCCCTTTGTTCCGGCCCGATCCTCCGAGACCTCTTTCATTCTCCCTCGCACCATGGCGGAAGCACTAGCAGCCACATCTAGCAATTCTACTAGCAATGATGTCGATATGCAGACAAGTACAGCAGAATTATCGAATGAACCCCACGCAATGCGCGTCACAAACCACGGAAAAATAAATGGATGGGTCACATTTGCTCTCGACTTTCTGGACGTGAGTGAGCCATGTTCTCATCCGACCGACCATCTAAGATTCCAGGTCCAGAAAAATGAAAATCGACCGCTTGTTTTTCATACTCTTCCCCTTGCAAAATCCAAGGAATCCCCCGAAAAGATCACCGAACCCTCATCTTCGACCGCTGAAAATCCCAAACCTCCAGACGCGCCTTCCACCTCTTCCAAGTCTCCCGCCACCGCCGTCGTCCCTCGCTTAATATCAGTCGTAGAAATCATCAAACGCGAGTACATCAAGAGTCTCGAACTGAAAAACTCGACGCGTCTCACTGGCCTCCATCAGTACAATGAAATCTCTTACCTCGAAAAAGAGTTTCCCCCCGTGATTTCCGACGACGCAGATGTCAACGAAGAGCATCGGCTGGAGTCCGTGAGGATGGCATTGCAGGGAAAGAACTTGTAAGTGATGATTCACTCTAGATCTCCAGTCATCAATTGACGACGCGCCGAATTCAAGCCCGAAACAAAAACAGACTCCTTTCATGCGAATCACCCTCAGCTTATCCGAATTGCCCGAGCTGGCGCAGAAGGGCGCGTCGTAAGTACTACGGCATCAATCCTATGACATTGTCTCCATTCATCGCATTGTCGATAGGTATCAACCGCCCATCATCCGTAAGCTCTCCAAGTCGGCGAAGATCAGGATGAAGAAACGGAAACGAAAGGAGGACAATCCTGACGAACAGGAAAACGAAAACGAGCCCACGGAGCAGCAGTGAGCAAGTGTCCTAGAGATTGCTTGGGGTATATTGGTGGGATCTATTCTACGATCTACAGCTTTTACAATGAATATGATGCGGGTAACAACTACAGCACAGCTTGAGAGTGATTACCGAAGAGGTATGCAGTTACAATTCTTTATTGATGGGTTAATGTCACAATGAATGGTACGAACGGACAAGACGGACATACAAGTTTTTGTTACACTTGATACCAGTGTCTGTTCTCCTCCAAGAACCAGAATACACCCTTTTCCTCCTCTCCGTCCAGGGTAAGCAAGATCCCAAGATCAAGCGTACCAGCCGGGTGCATCCGCGGATCGCAGCGGCTCTTAATGAGCCCGTCCTCGTACAGGAACCGTAGAACGTCATTGACCTCCTGACGATCGTAAACCCACCGAAGTCGCCATCTCAGCTCCAACTGCAATATTGATTGTCATCAAACACGGAATTCTTTTTAGGTGAACTAAATTTACCTGAGTGATACCAGGCCGAAAGAGAATCGTTCCAACGACGGCCCGAAGAGCAGCCTCCCAAACATCTGACACTAGGGTACCCGAGATGTCCAGCCAACGTCGTGGAAAAATCTGCGTCATGGGTGTTTCCGAAAGCGTTACTGTCCATTGGTCAATGTGGGACGACGATACCAACGACACAGATCCATATCCGGTCCATTGAAGCAGTGGGATAGGCGTCTCCGACATCTGATGAAGCATCGGGAATAGCACTTCAGGTGGAACTGCGAACGTTTCCTGCAAGAGAAATTAGTTGGTGTAATGTTCTACTTTATAAATTGACAACTGAGAGGACATACTGCAAGCTCGCTTCTTGGGATGCCATTTCCGCCAACTTGAACCAGTGTCTCAGATATCGTCCGTGCAAGTTCATTCTCTTCTTGAGTAAAAAGCGCGGTGAGCGAGTTCCATTGTTCCTCGAGACACGCTGAACAGTTGACAACGCCACTGCTGACCCTCTTGCAACATGCAGGCCTTCCATCGACCGTCTGACCATGTTTATGGTTGGGGTCTTCCTCAAAGGCCACATCCATCAGGTGGATTGAATGGGGAGGCGAGTCCGGGATCACGGGATTATCGAGATTGAATTGCACCCGAATGGCGGTCTCGATATCATCATCGTCTGAAAGTTACTTTAGCATTTTGATACAATGCATACACTCTTGTCTTACCTGCTTTCTTGCTGTTCCAGTCAATTGCCGGACGGGCAGCTTGTGCTTGGGTGGTATCAACCGTGAAATCGACCTGCAGAACGTCTGCTTTGTAAACGAGTGGAACATAGATGGCGATCATCCTACCTTGTTGTCAGAAACGAGCTGTATAAGAGCGGCAGAGTCGCCATCTGTGGCGAGCAAGGGCCAGTCCCGCCAGGCACTATCCTGCTCGGCAAGTTCTTCCAGGGCGAGGGCATCTTGGAATAGGTCCCTACTAACCATCCCACCCAAAGAATTTTGGTTACTATTGTCTTTAGTCAGTGCATATCATTGAGCGAGATGCGTATACAACTCACGGCTCAGAAATCTTTAGCTGCCGCCCAGGTTTCTGCTTTTGGGGATCTCTAACGAGCTTAGAAAGCACTCCAGATTCGAGGAGGTTTTTCGTAGCAGTGTTGACAGCCTCTTGTCCGATCCCACGGAGAACATTAGAACCTAGCTCGGGGTCGTATGATTCTGGCGGAGATCCCAAGACCATCTAATACATCATCAGTCTCGTTCTGAGGTGTGGTTCTGACCACTCGCCTTGAGCGCAGACTCCGCCACGCAGATAGAGTCCGAGTTCGTTTCTGAAGAATTGAGGTTGACATCAGAATGAATCATGAAGGCTTGCGAGAGCAACCGCTTCTCGCGGCCCTCTTCAACTAAAGCGTTCCACACGAAATCGTAAGTAGGGACAGTGGCAGGGGCTGGATCGACGATATCAAAGTTCTGAAACAGGTCCTCCAAAGATGCAGGTAGGACCGATTCTGCTTTCTCTTGGTGCTGTACAAAGCCGACACGGCTAGATAGATTATCAGCGACGCGATCGACTAGCACAAACACATCGCTCACATCGCATTCTTATCGATGTGGTTTCGAAGGAACTCTATATGCCGAATGAGATTGAAATTAGTAGCGCTGGTCGGATCATCGTCTGGCAAAGCGTCAGAGCCTCGGTGCTGGACCCAGAGCTCGTACCACCGGTCTTCCAGCCGTGTCAGATATGCCTCATTGCCGGCTGATTCTCGAATAGTAGCAAGCCTTTGTCGGACGCTATTCCGTGCCACCGCAGGGAACACTTGTTCAAAGGCGCCCCAATCGAGACGGATCCCATGGCGACATCGAGCTCGTATAATTACCGACGCATCACGAGCCAACTCGTCGTAGTCTCTATTCCACTGGAATCGGTGGCGACGGACAGGTCCCTTTGGTTGAGAGTGCTCATCACCTTAAGAAACTTGGTCATTGCATGTCGGGCGCAGGGGAAGGAAAGTACCTTTGCTACTACGTTTACTACGCTTGCGGACCGTTGATTCCAGGGGTGGACCTTGTTGAATGATAAGTTCTGCGATAGACTTCTCAGGTGGATTAGATGCTAGTGGCGGAGGGCTTGAAGCCAAGGGTATGAGCGTGTTGAGTGAATTCGCTGCTACCTTCTTCAGTGATGACATCAGAATTTTCTTGGAAGCGATCTCTGATTCATGTATAGCATCAGTAATTTGCTTCTCCCATTTCTGCAAATTTGATCCTGACGACTGAAGAAAACGTGTGCGGACACGACCTACGCGCGCGGAGGCAGCATCTGTAAGCGCTTCAGGATGAACTCTCTGTATGAGTTCTTCCCAAACCGTCTCCCTCTGTGCCCTTGCTTCCGCGGCTTTCTTCACGAGCTTCGCCTTACCCTCTGCAGTATCTTCAACTTTTTTCTGCAACTTATTCTTCACTCGGCGGCGAGCCTTGTCCAGTTCATTGACAATCTTCCCACGGTTGATCGTGAAGTACTCCTTGACAGCCTCGACGGGTGCACTGATAATGGACGCCACTCTAGTTATCTGGGCCATACCTTCGTCGCCTTTGTCTAGGGGGGTTTGTCCGTTGCTTACGTCAATCCAACGTCCTAGGAACTGTTTTTGATGCCAAGTCAAGACGTAGCTGGCGTTCCAAGATGTGCCACGACGAAGGAATCTTCCAATACTGGCATTGGCGCTGATCGGGCCCGTGGCGCTCGTCTTTGCAGCAGCGCCAGTACTCAGATCATCTGTGTTAAGTTGTGGGCTGACTGACGCAGCCCGTAACACCTCCCAAAACGTCCGAACATCAGAGAGGGAAGCGACCGGGATATCTTTCCAAAAGGGAGGAGAGGGTTCTGAGACGGCCCAGTGGTGTACTGGAGCCAACGTTGTCAGCTTCCAGTACATTGGGGCCAGCATTGGCGTGTTCGCGTTCCAATCATCAGTTGCCTGGTCATATGCTGCAGGATGCTCCCCAAGTGGATTTGTAGTGAGCCAAGGAGTATCTGAAGTCGTTGGTTTTAAGGGAATCGCGAGATTTAACGACCTCAGAATGTCCATCAGCTCCAGCAACCTTGAGCGAGGACGGGCGCGACCGATCTGCAACAGGGTATGGAGATTGTAGGGCAGGTCCTTTACAGGAGTCTTCCTGCCAGAGTCGGTGGAGAGGAAGAGGGTAAGATCTTCATGGTGATTCAAGGTTGAGACGAGCTGTAGGTATGATGAGATCGGAAGGTCGAGATATAAGAAGCCCAGGCTAAATATTCTATCATCATAAGACACAATATTGGGCGAGGGTGTGCGATGTTCAAAGGCCTCCATGATGCGCAGATGAACTTCACGGGTCCGAATTGCCTTTGCGACTATGAATCCATACATTTGGCTGACCGTAGTGCGTTCAGCAAGAAGAACCTCACGAATGACAGATTCATCGTAGGTCCCCAGATCTTCAACACGGGCAGAATTCTGGCACTGGGATTCTGTCGAGCTTTCACCAAGGCCAGCTGGCGCCTCTTGCTGTTCTGACTGCAAGGCCTTAAGCGGAGCGACGGCTTTCATTCGTTGGGTAAGTGTAACGGAGCCGTAATCAGTCCTTTCATCGATCTGTTTGATGGACGGAGGTAGTGCAGGTGGTTGTTGTACCGAGCGACCAAAGTCACCCAAAAATTCCGTCAACCTCTCTTCGCCAACATCTGGCAGATAGGCGATAACCACAGGGCGGCTGGACCCCGTGGGGGTGGGCACATATGTTTTAAGCTGCTTGATACGGCCGCGATCCTCCATTGCCTTGAATGTCAGCGTAATCGTGCGCTTATCCGTCTTGGTGCCGACAGGTGCACTGGTTGGCTCTCCCGCTGCAGCCAAATCGTCGATAACCCTTGAGTGCGTGTCAGAAAATTCTTTCGAATGAGCATTCGCAATGCCCCCGAGCAATTCGACC
>RZIO01000002.1:3095746-3108922 GCA_004338095.1 Gloeostereum incarnatum
TGCTGGTCCGAACGCGGCCTCTTCGTAAGGTTATGCTTGCCATATCTCTTTTGATGTTTGTGGTGGCTACGATGGTACGAGAGGGTCCTTAATCCTTGCTTCCCCGACTGAACTGTGGTCAGCATGTTGCAGTCAACTTCACGCGAATCATCAAAGCTTTTATCTTCTTCGCTGATGCTCCGGGTGGTCCTCGGTCGTTCTTCAATCGGCTGTCGGAATTTACACAGATGTATGGCAGCACGCTGTATGTCTTGCAGACGCTGATAGGAGATTCACTTGTGGTTAGTATCTACTCGTTGAATACGAGGGTTGGACCGCTTTGACCGCAGGATCGCAGCTGTACAGGTGTTATCTTGTGTGGGACCGTAAGTTATGGGTGATAGGATTCCCTATCCTGCTCTTGCTTGGCAGTACAGGTACATCCTCATTTTGTGTTCGCCGTGAAATAAAGCTGAGTATGTGGTTCATGTCCAGCGACTGGTATCGGCATTCTTTACTCCTTTGCCAAAGTCGTTCCCGAGGCTGAGATATTCGTCGTCGAGCTCTCCCGATGGATAGTGTCGTTCTTTTCCATGACGTTTGCTACGAACATCATCTGTACATGTACGTCTCTTGTCTGATGCCCTTCTTCGCTTTCCCTTGACTGTCCTACTCAGCGCTGGTGGCGTATCGGGTATGGCTCGTCAACCAGAAGCGTATGTCCTTCCGGACGCGAAAGCTAAGATCGGTCATGCTGCTCATCGTCGAATCCGGCGCCATGTACTCTGCGACCCTCATGACCCTCCTCGTCTTGTACAAGTCGGATTCCTGGTTCCAATATGTCGTCCTGGACGCTGTAAGTTCCATGCCGCTCTCGTTTAGCTGAGGATTACTGACGTGAAGCCCATAACTAGGTGTCACCTATTGTTGTCAGTGTAAATTTTCTGGATTGCCAGGTTACTTTATTCATTCCTCTCTTACCAGGGTATCGTGTTCTCTGTCATCATGCTCCGTATCGCCCTTGGCATATCGTCCGAAGAGGGGGAGACCGCTCTCCTAAGCGGTACAGGGATCCGAATGACACGTATGGACAGTCGACCCAGCGACAACAAAGCAGACTCTCTGGGTGGGGAAGTCGTATGAATTCTATGATATTTATATTTTCCTTGAGGCATCATTAAGTAGATATGTTGAATACAAGAATCTGTGCTATGCGTACAAACTGAAAATGCCAAAAAAAATGTCCAAGACGAGGAATCAAGTATAAGTGGGTAGTATTTGCACTCAGACGTCTACCGTAGACGAGGTAGATTCGACATGAGAAGGACGCCGCTGCAATTCATATCAACGAAGGATCAAACGCTCAAAGCAGACGGGGGCATACTTTTCTCTTCACGGCCTCTCTCTCTTCGAAATCAGACAAAGCAATAGACTCGGTCGCCGTCGTTGTACCCGGCGCTGCCCGAAAGGGACCGAACCTGATTCTGCCGAATTTTCCGTTCCCGGTGTCGCTGGAGGGAGGGTCTAGGGAGTCGCTGACTATTTCTGTAAGATTTCTCGTCTGCCCATCGGGCGATGTGATCCCGAGGCCGACGCGGACAATGATCATAGAAAATACGAGACCCTGCAAGGAAATGTCAGCTGTAAGCCTAGCAGACCTATGATATGACTGACAACGATCGGAGAGACCTTCAAAACGAGACACAGTGAGCAGAGCTGTACGAAACCAAACGAGGTGAGACTCACGGCGTCCAAAAGAACGTACTGAAACCAAGATTTCGCCTTGTACAGGATCAGAAGCGCGAGCAAGGTAACCGAGTAAATTGCACCCGATTCAACGACGAGGAGGATAACTGGCGTGAAACTATGATTGACAAAAGACATTATTTCACGGTTGATGTGCCAGATCCGGTACGCAACCAAGACTACGGAGGGTTAGCATTGCCATCATGCTCGAACGAGAAGAGGGTGTAGTGGACAAAGGACGCACAGGTGCAGATGACGTTTGTGGCTAGGGTGAGAGAGAAAAAGGAGACGATCCAGTGCTGCAGCTCTTCAACGAAGATCTCGGCCTCAGGAACGACACGAGCGAAGGAGTACAGGATTCCGATACCGGAAACTGTATTAGGATGAGCCGAATGTGCTTGTGATCGTGGAGCAAAGTTACCTGTACTTCCCAGCAGAAGCAGTAGTGGGAAAGCGATTACTGGCCACTGCTGTCCCCACACAAGGTAGCATCTGTAGAGCTATAAAACACAATGGAATGAGTAAGCGAGGGCGGAGAGAGCGAGGATGCATACCACGACACCGTCCCCTACGATAGTCTGCGCCACATAGAGAGTACTCCCAAAAATCTGAGTGAATTCGCTAAGCTAATCATAAAAAAGTCAGTATGAATCTCCTCAATGGCATAGATGATCGACTGGCTTGGTTAAAGAATGCAGGAGGACCTCCAGGTTCGTGTTGGTATCGTGTAAAAGCCTTGATGATACGGGTGTAATTTACGGCGAGATGCTGCGAACGAGGTCAACCAGAATACTACTTCCCAGGAGTGACGAACCAAGGTTGCTAGGACGAACATGACAATTGCAATTCCAAGCATAGTTTTATTTACTGGGTCTTTTGCATGTGGACGCTTGAAAATCAAGATCCAGCATGTCAGGATGAAGACGACGGTGTAGGCACCTTGAAGATGTAAATGCTCAGTAGAGATTCTGTGGGTGCACACAACACAATGGACCTTACCGTATAGAAGGGTTTGAATGAAGATTGAGATGAGCTTAGACTGAAAGAAAACACAAGAGTCAAATTTAGGATAATCCACAGTCAGATAAGATCGTACCTCGTCCGCAGAGATAGCCATTCGGTTGGGGTTCGTGGGTCGAAACCAAACGGTGACTGTAAGATAAGATTTGTCAGATAACTCTATCATCGAACAAAATAGAAACACGCCTCAGGTCGATCTATCAGTTGAGACGGGGTGTCCAAAGAGATCAACGGTGAAGAAGTCTAAAAAACAGGGAATCCGTTAGAGCTCAAATTAGATTTCGAAGACAGGAAAGCAGACAGATGTTCGCAAGGAGAAGAAGAGATCAGGGGGAAACGTGATATGCTCACACTGATGGTAAGGTAACCAGCATTCCGCGAAGGGGGGAATGTGCGAATGCAAAGCGAGGCGTGGCTATCGCGCCACCAAATCCGGCGCGTCTTCGAAAAGAAGTCTATAAATGGAACACCAGTGGCAACAATGCCGCTGACTAATAATAAACGGAAACCCACTTGGCATACACAAATTTAATGACTTACTAGCGACTGAACTCTCCGACTGCGACGGCAATAGGAGCGTTATAGCTAGCTGTACATGTAGCAGAATTACGAATCAGTCTCGTAAACATTCCCAAACCCTATTATGAGCGTCGCACCTAACACTGTACTTGGTCTGCCAAAAGTCCAATCAAGTGCCACTCGGATGGAAGCTGACGTGGAACTCGCTCCGAATTCGAATCCCTTCCTTTTAGGATCCGTTCCAGCCAAACGATGGTGTTGTCCCTCCTCCTACCACGACGAATAAACCGAACGACCTTGGGGTGGTGCAGGCGCGAGATGGGGGTTAATTGTAAAGGCCAACAAGATCTTCCCAAGGAATTTTGTCACTTAACGTGCCGGCTTGTGACCTCATGGAGAATGTTCATTTGGCGAAAACTACGGATTCGGAAGCAGGTTCTCCTCGGAACTTGGAAGGTCAAGTCGGCAAATCATCTAATCACGCAGCCTCGTGTCACTCTGGGTTGGCTGCATATTTCTCACGAAACTATTCCACCCTTGACCATATTCCACCCCAGTTGCTCGTACGTCCACCCGAAGCACGAACCTCCGAGGTCGGAAGAATGAAATCCACACACACTTCTATGCATACCTTCCTTCTCATGGAACTTATCCAGAGTCGCCATCTCATCCGTCGTCAGCTCGATCAACTGGATGATATATATGAGACAACGAACAAGGTTTGATCTATTAGAGAAGGAAGACTACCCACCCAGAAGTTCTCTCTTAACCGCTCTTCATGCTGTGTCTTCGGAATGATAGAGGTTCCACGTTGCACCCCCCAACTGAGCAAGACCTGTGCACTACTAACACCATGGGCTCGGGAAATGCCGCTTATGATGGGGTCTGATGAGATTTTGTTCTTTCCGACGGGAGAATACGCCGTCAAATGTATTCCGTGGCTCTCGCAGAAAGATAGAAGCCCATGCTGAGGAAGAGAAGGATGAAGCTCCACTTGATTCACGGCGGGGACCACGAAGGCGTGTTCGAGAAGAGTAGACAGTGTTTTCACACTAAAGTTAGAGACACCGATGCTCTTTGCTTTCCCGGATGTGAGGACACTTTCCATCGCTCTCCAAGTTTCGAGGATTGTAGGACTTTCATCTGGTTGCATATACCTTCCTAAAGTATGATTAAGACATGGATCTTAGAGATCGCATAGTGGAAAGATGCACCTGTGACTGGGTCCATTGCTTGCGGCCAATGCACGAGATATAGATCGACATATTCCAAGCCTAGTTTTTCCAGGCTCTTGTCGAGAGCCTCAGAAACGCGTCCATGGTCGGCGGAGCTGAGAGTCAGTCAGTAAATTATCAGTAAGATAAGAAACACATTGTCGACGTACTCTAACTTGGTCGTAATAAATATCTCATTCCGAGGTATTCCAGATGTTCGGAGGGCTTCTCCAACAGATTCTTCATTACCTGGTTGTAGCGCGTCAGAAGAAATGCGGCTACCAAAACGATGCTCTCGATGTACCGTAATTGCAGGCCTGGCATCAGGATAAGTGCATAGGCTTCCTATGAGGTGACCGGTCGATCCTTACCGTGTCGATATGGCGGTAGCCAAGATCCAAGGCGCGTCTGACCATCTGGGTAACATGCTGGCCTTCGCCAACATTGCCCATCCAGCATCTGTATTGCAAAGTCACGAAGAAACGTTTACTAGAACGCTAAAATTGCGAACCCGACCCCAACGGCTGGGATAGAATGTCCGTTGTTGAGCTTGAAACGCGTATTGGAGGCGATCATGGTGGTTATTGATCAAGAAGAACGCATAACATGGGCGGCCTTGTACCTCCCTTCCGTACGTCCATCGGTCAAACTTGAGGCTGCTAATCTAAGCAGAGCTTCTTACTGATGGCTTCTTTCATAGCTCTCCAAAAGTATAAAAACACTTGCTGGCAGCCCTTAGGCCTCTGTACGAGACCGCCATGTCTTCTGCTACTGAAGCTGCGAAACCACCCACCATTCTTGAGAAAATCTACGCTCAACGAGTTGAAGATGTAAAAGTGGCAAAGGCCACCCCGGGAACTAGCCCAGAGAACTTGATAGCCTATCTCGAAATGAATCTTGCCCCATCTCTTATCCCTCTCGTCCCTCGTCTGAAAACTAATCCATCGACATCTACCTCTGATCCTTCCCTTTCCCTCATGGCTGAGATCAAGCGGGCCAGCCCCTCCAAAGGCGAGATAGCTATGGACACGAATCCCGCTAAGCAGGCTCTCATCTACGCGGAGTCGGGAGCATCTGTCATCTCCGTCCTCACAGAGCCAACTTGGTTCAAGGGTGTGTCTATTTCCTTGTAACTCAGAATGTGCCTACCTATGCTCACATCTATCAAGGCTCTCTGCTTGACATGCGCATTGTGCGCCAGGCCGTAGACTCCGTCCCCAACCGCCCCGCTATTTTGCGTAAAGAGTTCATCTTTGAGGAATACCAAATCGCTGAGGCGCGTCTTTGGGGAGCAGACACCGTCCTCCTCATCGTTGCCATGCTCTCCCCAGAGCAGCTCACAGCACTGTACATCTACTCATGCTCTCTTGGCATGGAGCCCCTCGTCGAGGTCAACAACGCGGCAGAGATGACGAGAGCTTTGGAGCTCGGTGCCAAGGTCATCGGTGTAAACAACCGAAACTTACACGACTTCAACGTCGATATGGGCACCACCAGCCGCATGGTGGATATGATCAAGGACAAAGATGTCGTTTTGTGTGCGTTGAGTGGGATCTCGAGTTCCAAAGACGTGCGAGTGTACAAGGAGCAGGGCGTGCACGCGGTCCTCGTCGGTGAGGCGCTGATGCGCGCCAAAGATACTGGTGTCTTCATCCGAGAGTTGTTAGAATGGCCGACGGTCGCTTGACGGGAGGTATCCAGCCGAATCAATCGTTAATTTCGCAGCCCAGCCTGATTGTAACAGATTGTAACTATCACATATGTATAACTAATGGCGCTCCATAAATAGACAGTACGTCGGTGCGTTTATACGCCGGAGGTGGATCTGCAACGACCTCCGACCGACCTCTACCCTTTACAGATCCCGGAAACTCTGACTTGTGGTCACTCGGACCTGGCGCTGGCGTTGCCGGCGGTGTGGCGTCGGAGGAATAATATCCACCTCCGAACCGCAGTTTCTCACTAGGAGTATTAGGCGAATTCGGAGAAAACATAGACGTTTCACTAGGAGACATGGCCGATGTAGGATATCTGGATTCATTAAAGGAATTTATGGGTCCGAAGGGTGACAAGGGGTGGTGCGGACGCGAGGATATACGAGAGGCGGCCGAGAGAGTTCTTATTGGAACTGTTGAAGGGAACGAAGGTCTCAGTGCCGAGGCGCTTTGTAGCAAGAGCGGGGAAGGGGGAACCTGATTTTCCCGTACCACAGTGATTGGTGACAGTGGGGTACTGCCCAATCTATTTACAGGAACATCTCGTGAAGAGGGTGGTAGCGTGAGCGATGAAGGTGCGGCTTCTATGAAGGACTTCATACTACGCGCATCACTCAGTCTGTTGGCATTCTTGTCCTGAACTTCTTGGGAGTGTCCAAAGGTTGTTAAAGAACCTGTAGTACGACGAGCGCTCCAGAAGCTGATCTTGGGAGGCGTCTGGCGTGGTGATCGAAGCGTCGGATCCGCGAACGAAAGACGTCGCCTCCGCCACCCTAAAAGTACCATCGAGTCTTCAGCAACTGGGGGAAGAACGTGAGAGGTTTACATACAAAAGCGAGGCGCAAACGACTCTTCATCGAAGGGGCCTTTGTTCCGTCTTCGCATACGCAGGATCCAGAACACGATCCCCCCAACGAATAAAACAGCCAGTGCAACTACGATACCAAGAATCACCCCATCCGGAAGGGGTCGCGCGGGAGACTCGCTTGCCGCTGATTCTGAAGAGGTGGCGGGCGCGTCGGATGGAGATGATGCCAGGACAGAACTTCCTAGTGACATCGAGGACATGGCCGTATCAGAAATCGTTGGTTGAGAAGCCACACTCCCCGATGTTGTGGGGGATTGTGATTCTACAGAGGGAGCAAGCAGGCCGCTACTACCTTCAGAGGTGAACACGACTGGAATGGTTTCAATGAGGATGGCTTCGTCAGGTACGAAGGACGAAAAGACAGCAGATGGCAAAGTACTAGGTTCAAAGGTCGGCTCAAACGAAGGGATGGGAGTGAATGTGGTATCCTCTGGCACGGGTGAGGTAAGAGTGAACGTTTCTACTACAAAGGTAGTTGTGTCGGATACCGATGCAGAGACAAGTCCATCTCCTGTGGGCGCGACTTGTATGGTACTCGTCAAGGTCGTGAAAGTGTCTGGCGGTAGCGCAATATCGCCGGTTCCTTCCAGAGCGCCATCTTGGTGTCGGAGATCCTGAAACCTGCTATACCATGAGACTCCCGTGGAATCAACGAAGGCGTCTTCAAGGAACTTACAAATGCCGACGATCATGGCGGGAAGGACGATTCGAAAGAAAGTCTGTTGGGTGCGCCGTCAGTGGTAGGAGCAATTAATGTATCAAGGACACTTACGGGGCATTATCACAAAGCTGAAGTCGAAAAAAAAATGTACAGAGAAGGAGAACGAAGTCCAGAGGTTCCGCTGAAGGCAAAACCTGCCTCTCTCAACCCGGCAGCTTCGAGAGGGAACCTAAACAATGCTGCAAAGACAGCTCTGCTATCGATGAAACCGAACCAGAAGAGAACGAAAGTGAAGAGGCTAGGCGGCTAGGAGGCCGCGCTCGTGTCCATGCGTATATATATACCATGGGCTGTAGCCATGTCAATGAGATGACAGAATGATCATGCATAGGTGTAAGCCAAGGGCGGGGCGAACAATCTCTTTGCTTCTTTGTGATTGTGATCATTAGATGAGCAGACAAACCGGGTAGATGACATCGTATCTACATACCTCTCATTTGTTCAGCAACAGGGAGATATGACGTAGCAAAGAGAGAGTAAAGGCCCAGGCCTGCCGTGATGAGGGACAGCGTCTTGAGGTAGATACGTTGGGAAAGAATGAGGCGTAGCAACGATCAACAATGATCCCAGGGACGTTGAAGAGTTGATAGATGGCATGTGGGGAGCCAATCATACCTTACCAGGGAGATTACTTAAAAAAACATCCAGTTCAATAGGACGATATAGGTTACGTTTCGTGTAGAAAACAAAACCCCTACAATACTAGTATATGTTGCGTGTCATCGAGAAGCGTCAAAAGCCGGCGGAGTGATAGGTGCGAGAAAAGAGCGCGAGTACTGTGTATACTCTAGAAAGAAGTGATGAGTCCGAGCTGTGGTGCTAAAGATTGCAGCAGCAGGAGCAGCTGTCAACTTCAATTACTTCCGAAGTCAAGGTCTTGAAGATTCAAATGTCCGCAAGAATGGAGAAGTCCGACCGGTGTCTAAAGACTGAGCAGGATCTAGATATGCATGTAATTGTTAGAAGAAGTCAGACAGTCGTGTACAGGCTCAGGCAAGGCCACTCAGTGCTAGTAGCTCTCCGAAGTCAGCGTCCGATTTTAGAAGTTTCGGAACACGTGGCAGAACACGGACCACCCTAATAGTAGGAGTCAAGCTGGGTGGAGGCGTACATAGTTTACACTATTACAGAAAAAAAAACTTTTCCAATCGTAGAAATAAGTTCAGGTTTTTCCTGATATTACAGTCCCTCTTCTACTATTCTTCCCAACAACCGTCTTCGACCGTCTTGGTAGGTTCGATACATGCGGCTCAAGGTATCCCTTCTGCCCCTGACTGACAACAGTGTTCTCATCATGTCTCTTGCTAATGACGAAGTTGGCTGTTCTCGGTGTTTTGGCCGAGAATGTGAGGGCGAGAGGTGTCATAGATCGACCACGGCGTTCGTGAATGGGCGTGCCCGAAGTGAGGGGCGTGAACGGAAAGGCACTTTCAAGTGCGGGTGTCAATGAGGGAGGGAACGTAGATGAAAGGGGGAGCTTCAATGTGGAAGGTATTTTGGTTGTCATTCTGGTAGTTAATAGAGGTGCGGCGTGAAGGTTCGTTAGGCGTTTGCGTTAGGGTCGTCAAGTGTTGTTGGAGAAAAAGGCATGTAGGCGTGGATGGAAGAATATATATACGACCTGGCGTGCCACGGATACAGTGGTCGAAGAGGCTGTGGCGATGGCGACACACGCACATAGCGCCGCAATGATGGCGGCATACCCACTGTGGATCTTCCCGACAGCGCATACTGCCCATAATTAGACGGATCAAGGGTTGCGAGTTACAAGTTGCTGTTCAGTCTTGTTGAGCGGGAGATTCCCGGACCCGAATACTATTGGGCGGTGTCGAGAGCTACGAATCGGTATGGGAAGTTTAGACATCCTTTTCGAAGTACTCTCACAACTCAAAAGTCCTCGAGTCTGTAAACGTCAAAAGCAACCTCTTCGTAGGGATGTATCTGCTCATTGGAAAGCACCGTTTCAAGCACTTCTGATGGTAGTGGCTCGATTCACATACACTCACCACCTTTAGTTCACGTATCGCGTCCTTCACCTGTTCTCTGTCCCCCCGATCATTGATAATGAGCTCTACACGGTCCTCCTCGACGGATTCAAGTTGTCCAACAGAACCGATCGTTGGCTGAGCTTCCTTGCTGGGCTTGAATTGACCTTCATAAAAGCCCAAAAAATCAGACTTTTATAACAGAGAAGTGGGGGAGGGCTTGCACCAACCTATTCCAGCGGTGATGAACGCGCATTGCTCATAGTTACCTATCTTGCCAAGTTCTTGAGGATATTTGGTGAAGAGGTGATCTAGTATCGCTCGGGTATTAGCCCTCGGTGAGAAGAATACAAGCTTAAACTTGGAAATCGACATGGACTTTGGGAGAAGGAGTATTCCAGAAATAGTAGTTTCTTCCCACCGCTATACTCAATCTCGCGACGTGGATCGTGATTTGGTCTTCCAGACTTCCACCTTCGCCCACTTTCTTTGTCTCGACGCTCATCATGAATTTGTCTCTGTACAGTATAAGAGCATTCATTGTTCTGGACACAGAGGGCCACCGCGTCCTGGCTAAATACTATCGCCCCAAAAGCCATCCAAAAGGCGAACCAAAAGACCTCCTCACTCTGAAGGAACAGAAAGCATTCGAGAAAGGATTATGGCAGAAGACTAAGAAAGCTGGAGGTGTGTGTTCCAACGACGGGATTTTGTGGGACTCATGTTGACCTACGAGCGACCTTGCAGGGGATATCATTCTATTCGATTCATATCTGGCAGTGTACAAGCACTCCCTCGACCTCATCCTCTACTTCATCGCCGACCCTTCAGAAAACGAGCTTATGCTCTCTACAGCACTCAACTCACTAGTGGACGCCCTGTCTATGCTGCTGAGAAACCAATTAGAGAAGAGGGCGGTGTTGGAGAGTTTGGATCTGGTACTACTGTGCTTGGACGAGACTATTGATGATGGGTGCGTCTTATCTGCCGCGGTGTTCTCCCCCTCTCGCTGAGATGTATGTAACCTTGGAATAGCATCATCGTGGACACAGATTCCACAGCCATCGCGTCCAGAGTGAGCAAGCCACGTCCAGACACGACGGAGATTGTCATCAACGAGCAGACCATCATGAACGCGTACCAGACAGTGAGGGACAAGATGGTCCAACGGATGGGACAGATGTAGTATCTGCGTGGCCATTGTTTATTATTGCATTGCTATCACCATTTTCTCAGCGCTGTTCAGGACTATCGTCGTAATGACAAGAGTACCCATCTGCAGACACTCTTTCCCAAGCTTCGGTTGTTTCTCTCATTGGAGTCCGAGTCTCCGATTTGGCAGTCTTCTTGAAAGGACGTGCCATCGTGTTTCAGCCTTCCCATAGGTTTCCAGTGCAATATGAACCTGTCTTTGGAACGAGCTTGGCTCCACTGCGGTCAGTCTGCCATGACACCTGGCCAGTCGGACAAAAACCACACATACGCGGCCGTTTGCAGTCAGGTTTGGCGTCAATACTTGTCGGTGTCAAGGTGTGGCGTGAAGCGTGCAGTGCATGATAATAAGTAAATGAGCGGATAGCGCTCATACATCGTGCTTGATATGAAACGTAAGAAAATGCTCTACGAGTGACAGTCCATATGCTCTCTTCATTGTTCATGATGGTGAAGACTTGCCAAACGACATACCGGACATCTCCGAGCTGTCTGGATGCTGATGGCTTGATATCCAATCATGAGTAAACAACCTCCTCTCATTCTTTATCTGTACTGACTCTACGCCATACTCGAATGCCAGAGCTACCAGGCTAGAAATTCCCCTATCTCTTTGAATTAACTCGCTAAAATACTGGCGGATTTGGTTAGACGTCCAGAAAGCAGCCAACCAGCTGAATGACGTTGGTCGCGGAAAGATCATTCAGAATGTGGAAACCTCCGAGGACACTATAGTATATACCGGAACGGCTCATGCAGAATTCGTGAGGATTTATTCTTTCATTTGTATGAGGAGTGTAATTGAGATGGAGGTCAAGGCCGACGAGATTCGTGGCAGAAAGATTGAGAATGTAGGTAGATACGGTTTGTAGTTTATAGTCTCTGCCTCAAAATGGACGGTCTTGTCTCAACTCGTTCCGTATACAGGAAAGCTGTTCTACCTAGAACTGGATGGGAAGGGACGAATGCCGGTGTTGCACTTTGGTATGACTGGCATGCTGCAGGTCAGTCGCGTCGTACCGCGCGTTACTTGACGCGTGTATTGATCATTCCATAGGTCAAAGGAGAGAAACCATCGCACTACAAGTCCAGCCGCACGACCGAGTCTACATCATGGCCCCCTCGTTTCATGAAGGTACTACTACTGCTCCCCACATTCACCTCGCTCCGTACTCATACACTCTCTCAAAGTTCATCCTCCACCTCCAAGATCCCTCCAACCCTTCCGCGCCCCTGACTAAAGTCGCCTTCCTAGACCCCCGTAGACTGGGCCGCATCCGACTCTGCGCCTCACCCAAGACCGAACCCCCGATATCCGAGCTCGGATTCGATCCCATCCTAAGCATGCCTTCCCTCTCCGACTTCTCCGCTCTAGTGCTCAAACGATCTTGCCCCATCAAAGCTCTCCTGCTCGACCAGAGTTTCAGCGCGGGCGTGGGGAACTGGGTGGCCGATGAGATTCTGTACCATGCACGTGTGCATCCGGAGGAGAGGTGCAATCTGCTGTCAGAGGAACAGCTGGCTGCGTTGCATCGTCAGACGGAGGAGGTTTGTCGGGTCGCTGTGGATGTGAATGCGGATGATGAGAAGTTTCCTGAGGATTGGCTTTTTAAGCATCGTTGGGTGCGCTCGTCCGTCCACCCTTCCGCCTGAGTATCTTAATGATATGTGAACGATAGGGAAAAGGAAAGAAAGAGAAACGTACTCTGAAGCTTGTGAGTAGAATTTGGTTGTTATGGTTTCGTGACTGAGGTAAATAGCCAAACGGTGAACTAGCCACGATCAAGTGGATCACAGTCGGAGGCCGGACGTCTGCGTATGTTGAAGAGCTTCAGAAGTTGGTCGGACCTTCACCGAAGAAACGGACCAGGAAGTCTGCGCGAACAAAGGAAGAAAAAGTCTGTTGTCACTATGTGTCCATCTCTGTTTTATTCTCATATCCTTTCAGGATGTAGAACCGGACGCAGAGGAAGAAAGTGACTTGACTGATGTCGAGCTTCTTGAGGAACAGTCACCGTCCAAGGTGATTTACCCTTGTGCTCCAGCCTCGGTCACTTACTTGACTCATCGGATAGAGACAAGTCGACGGGCTCTCGCCGCGCAAGAGATTCAAGCCAAAGTCGAAAACCTCAAAATATTGGTCAAAGGAAAGCGCGTAGAACACTAAAAGCACAGCAACTCCTTTACGCATCTGTTC
>RZIO01000002.1:3112606-3126238 GCA_004338095.1 Gloeostereum incarnatum
ATCCTAGCTACGGGGCTTGAGTTTTCTTTTCATTGTTGTCCATACCTTAGCTTTGTTGTGTTTCTCGGTCGGAAGGTGACGGTGTACGATTTCAATCCATCATGTGTATAAATGTCAATCATAACCATAACCATAACCTCTACAGGGTAATGATGTTACAGACGGGCGTTGGTGGTACATTCGTGAAAGGAAGTCGGATATTATCCGTCTATACGTACAACAGGTGTCGAAAGCGTGTGTGTAAATAGCGAGGGTATAGGAGAGAGGAGATGAGGTATGTATACAAGGCAGAGCGGCGCCACGCGTCATGCTATGAGTCACTTGGGAGTAATGGCGTCCCGAACATAGATAATAAAGATTGAAGATCATCTGTACCGTGTGAGGCACGATGACGACTGTAATTAAATGAAGACTCACCCTTCTTTAAAGGCTTGCTAAAGAACGCATTCATGCCAGCACTAAGACACAGCTGCTTCGTCGTCTCCTGGCAATCCGCACTCAGCGCCACAACTGAGAATAATCTTCGTCAGCGATGAAAAGCGGGAGAGAGAGGAAACTTTACGTACTAGGAAGTGAGACCTCCACCTTCCTCTTTGCCTCCATCTGACGAAGCCGCTTCGCCGCCTCGACACCATCGCATATTGGCATGTCTGTGGAAGATTGGTATGAGTCATTACGATTAGATAAGACGACTCACGGTGATCGAACAGCGCCACACTAAAATGTCCTGGAGGATGTGCTTCCCATTCTGCGTTGATACGTCAGTAAATAAGGTCAGCAGTGCAATAAAAGAGGCAACTACCATCGAGTGCTTCTTGGCCATTGGAAGTAGCCGTGACATTAAGCTGGTGTCGTTGTAGTTGCTTCACGAGGAGACCTTGAGCGATGGCATTGTCTGAACAGCAAATCAGTGATGACTCGATGCTGAGCCAGTGATGGCGCACCTTCTGCCACAAGGACGTTACCAAACAATGTTCTCCGCGCAGCCGCCAGATCCTCGATTGCCTTGGATATCACCGTCGTCTGATTGGTCGTCATCGTGTTCGGGACCTCCTTCAGCCCCGCCAACGTCTGCAACAACCGCGCCCGTCGGGGAGGCTTCGTCATCTTGACCACGCCGGGAGTCGTGCTTCCAAAGATAGGCTGCCCGGTGGTGCTCGTCGTCGGCGTGTACAGGTGTATGATCTTTGTGTCCTGCAAGGATCCCACACGGAGGGTGACGAGGAAACGCGCCAGCTGCTCTGCATGGCTCTCGGATTGATCGTCGAGGATTACAAAGTCGAGATGGGGCGCATTCGTCCCATAGCTGCGGAGATGGCTTTCTGCTTCCTCCTTCGAAGAGACCAAGGACACGTGGAAGCCATTCAGCATGGTATTCAGCATAGAGAGCGTGACTTTCGAGGCTGAGATTACAAGCAGCCGAAGTGGCGTGGGGAGCAGAAGTCGTCTTCTAAGATCTTCCATCTCTTTCAGTGACTAAACGGAAGCCTATTAGCTTATTTTGATGATGATGCTGAGAAGCCGACCTTTTGTGATTCCTCCGACGTGAAGATCTTGACAGGGATCGTGAAGAAAAACATAGAGCCAATGTTTAATTCCGATTGCACTCCGATCGCACCACTCATCAACTTCACGAGCTGCCGAGATATAGATAGACCCAATCCAGTACCACCAAAACGTCTCGTCGTCGAGTTGTCAGCTTGTTGGAAGGGCGTGAACAGCAACTCCACTTCGCTCGGGGAGAGTCCAATGCCGGTATCCCTGAAACATGCAATGAGATCAAGGATAGAACTCTGGGAATGGAGCAGAACCCACTGGATGACAAACTTGAGCTGTACTTCGTCTGGCGGAGAGAGCGGAACGCCTTCGACCGAGCACGTAACATGAACGAAACCATTAGAAGTGAACTTGACCGCGTTTCCGATTAGATTCATTAGAACTATATCATAGGTCATTTATTGCCATTCAGTCGGTGGAAGTATGTAATATACCTTGCCGGATGCGGGCGTAGTCCGCGAAAACCCCTACCAACAAACATTAGATTCAGTTGATCGAGCCTCACATCAACTACGCACAATGTGGAACATTGGGTTCAATATTGAACGATAAATCCAGTTTCTTCGCTGCCATTGGTAGTAACAACTCCATACAGTCCTGCAGAGGGAACGTTAGCGAGGGCAGTTGTTCGAAACCAGCTGCAGAACATACAGCGATGATGTTCTTTCCATAGCCGTCAGCACTGTCAGATTCAATCAGATGGATGTCTCTGAACTCTTACCTCTACTTGGAAGCCACTGGGTTCCAATTTTAATGCTACAGCATATGTCAGCACAGATCAAGATGCGTCCCCAAAAGCATACCTGATGCCTCTAATTTACTGTAGTCTAATATAGAATCTATGATCTGTTGGCCAGATAAACTCAGAGGAATGCTAATGGCATTCAGAGGTCCTTACTTTGAGCAACAGTTCACAGGATTGCTTTGCGGTGTGGACTGGACGAGATCATGAGCACTGTGTTGAAAATCCAGTTCTGGCACTTACCGATCTCGCTTTGGTTTGAATTCAACTCAGTTCCACTCAACAAGTCAAGCAGGCCATAGAAAGAGCTGGGATGGAATGAGTCTACCCGACCTCGGCGCAAGGAGATTACACTCTCACCTGAAAGGTGTGCGCAACTCATGGCTCATAGACGCCAAAAAGTTGCTTTTAATCTGTGGTTGCAGGATGTAAGGGGTATTGCGTTGCGATCGTGATGGTGTTGGTTTACCTTTGTGGCCTTTAAGGCATCCTCTCGACTCCGTTGAGCAATTTCGAGCGCTTCTTTCTGGACCGCGATCATCTTCAGATTCTCCCGGGTACCGGTTTGCACTGAGCGGAATAATAGTGCGTTCGAGATGCTGATGCTGGCTTGCTGACAAAGCAGCGTAAGGAGAGTAACAATGTTCTGTGAGAAGGCATATTTGGAGGCAATGTAGACAGCACCGAATGTCTGACCCCGGTTGCTGAATATTGGTAGGCACAGTACAGCACGATGCTTCGAGAGACGAGCTTCGGATGAGAACCGCGAATCCACTGCGACATCGTTGGAAGACAATCGTTCCTTGGAGTTCAAGGCTAAGGAAGTGTCAGCTCTTAATTCATTTGTATATCATTGAAGAGGACTTACTGTGCTGAATCACCGCTCTTTGTAATGGGTCAACTATATTCCGAATGGCGCGCGGATGTCTGTAGAAGTTTGAGCCAAAGGCTCCAGATCATTTGGACGAAGAACATACTCAAACACTTGGCATGGCTCTGGAGGCATCATGCTTGTCGCCACGGTGTAGTCTCCCGCTTCGCGGGCGATGACAACTATAGCGTGTAAGTGACATAAGAGCATCGACTGTAGACACACTTACCACACGTATTCTGCGATCCAGAAGACTCCGTCGCGATCTCTGTTAGCCTCTGTAAGGCCGCAGATAAGTTAATATCACTAGAGATATCTTTGCTCCACTTGAGGATCGAGGCAAGCTGCGAAGCACTGAGAGTGGCTTCCTCCTCCTCGTTCATCTCCGTTCTGTGATTTTCGTAGCTAGGATCTATACTCGCTGAGATCCCAATGCTGTCAGTCTGAACAGCAACATCTGAAGAGAAGATGGTCCTTTTCAAGGGATACTGCGAACGTGTTCCAACCAAAGATATCAGATAATTCCTGGGTGAGGCAAGTCAGGAATGAAGTTGGCCAGGACGATGTTTCTCCTTACGCCACACCTTGGGCCCCCCATTGGGCATGTCGAGATATTCCCCGGCGTTGAAGCTCGCTCCCGAGACCTTCGACACCGCAACGAATGAAATGAGACCCTTGCTGTTTGAATGTTGGAGGGATAGTTGTACAAAGGCGGGGACATAAAACTCACGAGGAACAATGCCCATCCTTCCTCCATTAGCCAGTCGTTATTGATCGCAAGTCTAGATCAATGCATACATGCTCAGTGACGAATACCTCGAGAGAGTTACTAGACCAACTTGACAGCAACATCATATCTTTTGAATGCGGCAGAGTCATTGTTAAGGGCAGCGACTTCAGCATCCTGCGAGAGGACTAAGAAATTGCAAGCTTGTGTTCGGTAGCCAATTCGACTTACCACGAGCGCCAGCCAGGTGCTGGTATTAACAGGACTAGGAGATTGCCATCTGAAGTAGACTGAGGTTAGGAAGTTGGATGAATCGAAACTGGGCAAGTTCTCACTTTTTGATGAACTCTTGATTGACATTGACCTGTCGCATGTACCGGTCCTGAACATCTTTATCTGTCTTACCTTTCCGGATGCATGCAATCATGGCAAGGGAGTGAAAGAACAGGCCGTAGCGAACGTGCCTGTGACTGAAACAGGGCATGAAGTTAGATGGAAAGTAAGACTAATAGGGATGGTCTCACTTTGGGTGGCAATCCCGAGTTTTGTAAACATAGAATCCAAGAGATGCGGCTTCTGCAATGTGCCCAAGGGAAAATAATGCAGCAACCTAGGTGGGAGTTAATGAAGCTCGAACGGTATCATCCATTGCGCGATGCGTGCATACCTTCATCGCGTTATACCTAAAGAAAGATGCCGTCAAAACTAGCAGGCCCGTGCGACCGAGAAAACCAACCAGTTCATAGCAACATCCAAACTGCCTGTGTTGGCTCTAACATTTTCCAGATACTCCTCTTCGTTGAACGTTTCAGTGTTGAGAGCAAACTCAGCCGGCTGGGCTTGAGTGTAACCACCAAACGCGCGTATGCAGTTCACCGTGCCTAAAAAAAGGGGGGGTTTATCCCTTCCGATATTGTCGACCTGAGTAGAGCGCACCTTGCGCCAAGACAACGACATCTCCACCTGGCGCCCAAACCTTCACATCACTGAGGCACTAGATAACGCAGAGGTAAATCAGCTCATTTATTAATGCGAAGAGTGCGAGGATACACTAACTTCTTCTGCAGCGGGAACGAGCTCGCTCACTAGAAGAGCAGAGAAATCAGCTAACATTTCATGAGAAACCGTGAAATCATTCACAATGGTTGCAGACGTAGAGACGAGTTATGATGGCATGGATACAAGCAAAACTAGTATAGACACTGGGATTGTTTGATATGAATATAGCAGAACGAGGAAAATGCGGTTCGTACCGATCACCGGCGCCATGTCCGTACTTGATGGCATCTTCGAGGCGGGGGATGTTGGATCGAACATGAACATTGTCAAACCCAGACACCATAGCACAAAAGAGAACTTGGGCTCTGCTAGGGGGATGTGAATATAGGAGGCAACTACTCATTCATAGAACAGACCATTTTTCTCCATTGCTTCCATGCCGTTCTGCGATTTTCAGAGCCAACTTGCCGAGGTCACAGGAAAACCTATACAGCTCTCTCCGTTCGGCAGCCGCTACATAAAGCCGTGAGCAAGACAAGGAAAGGAACACCTGTACTTTTATTACCTCCTAGAGCCCAAAAGAAGCCCAACGCAGTTCCAGGGGACATGCCAGATCTGGGATGAAAGTTCGAAACTGAGGAGGGTAGATTGCACATACCGCTTACCGTAGTGCAACCTTTACGGTCTGAAGAGTAGCTGAATATGAGGATGTTGATTTAAGGTGTAAGAAACGACGCACCGTTAACCCAATTACGTCCGCAAACGCATAAGGAGATGGGCTCCAGTATGCATTGACGCCTGGAAGAAATTGAATGAGACGAAGGTAGAACCAAAAGACGTGTGAAGATATGGCTACCAGCATCATTTAATAGCGCGACGGCAAGCTCAGTTCTTGAGTCCGTCGTTCGGGGTATAGCTAGGATTTCATCGAAGCCTACAGCAAGGATTTCATTGCGGACCTGTTCAAACATCTTCTCCGCAGACTTTTTGTTGGTGATGGATCCACTTCGGTACCCAAGAGTCTCAGAGCATGCAGAGTATCATCTAGTGCCTCTGTAAAGCTGTTTTTCATCCAATGATTCCGAGAACGGAGACGAAATAGAGAGGCTTGAGATTCAGGGTCATCTGCGTGAGCGAGACATTCTGAGATAATGGCGTTCGACGCCGGGAGATCGCCTAAAAAGTAATGGTATCAGGTTGGTCGATGACAGTGATTCTAAGGTCTCATACCTTGCCAAGTCGAGATGCTAGTGATATTGAGTATGAGCCTTATTCATCAGATAAGATAGCAGCTCACGAGGCTAATCTTGAGAACAAGGCAAAGGTACGGTGAGGCTTGTCCAACCAAGGGTTGCTTTGTAGAAGTGTGCGCGCAGACGTAAATGATTGCAAAGCCAGCTGGAAATGAACGATGAACGAGACCTTCATTATCGAAGATGGTAAACGCACCTCATGTGCACCTCGTGCCCATGCCGATTCACCAGCGTCAAAAAGAACCTCCAACAACTCCTCCCGCTTGGGGTGTTCATGCAGAAGCGAAAGACAACTGAGTGACACATCAGGATGAGAGTCAGTCAGCTCCCCAAACATACTTACCGCTTGGCATGCTCAGCAATGCGATAGATATCGACAGGCGTTTCGTAGAGCATCATCAACACAATCTGTCGTGAAAAAATGTTAGAATGTAGATATTTAGATATGACTCTAGAAGCGTCGTACCCTGAATGACATTTTCGCCACGGCATCTGAGGTGAGACTCTGGGCTTCGGCTTGGACAGCTTGACGGTAGCGATCATGAGCAAAACTGCACATGTCCCGAGCTCGTTGAATGATCCATCCCTCGCTGAGGGCTAACTGCTGACCGCGAATAGAGCTTCTGGTGTTGCCCTTATCGGTTTCCCGCATACTCGAAACCGCCTTTTGACCGTTCCATTTGTCTTCCTCATCGTCAGTGTCACTGCCACTAGAGTCTTCCCAGTCCATCATGAAAGCAACCTCAGTTACTTTAAACCTAACGAAGTAATTAGCTATCAGGAGAGTGCAAGACGGGTATGCTCACGTTTCGCCGAGAAGGGCAGCCCATAACAAGTACTTCTTTGCCTCAGGGGGAAGTTCTCTGTAGTGAGAGACGAGGAACGAGAGGTCTGAAGGGTCTGACATAGCCTGGTCCGAGATGCTACTTTCTATGTCTCCCATGTCATATCTAGCGGAACAAAGGATAAGGATAAATGTGACGGAAGAGCTTAAAAAGTGACGTACTGCCACCAATTGTGTTCCGAGTTGAATGTGATCTAGTGAAGCTGCATTGAGACTGGTATGGAATAAGTGAAAACCCCAGATGCGTACATGGTGCTGCCGTTGAAGAGTGTTCAGCACACTCCTTGCCGTAAACGCGTTCCCCGAAGAAGCTGCGAAGACGAACCGTGAAAGGGCGGCACAGTCGTCCTTCGAGCGATGCAATGTTTTGGCAACGAAAGAAGAGATGGCGGCGAACGATAATGGCTCAACATTTACCCAGGTTGGACGTGAACGGCTGCCAAACATAGATCTAACTCTCTCGACAACCTCACTGAGGTTCCGAGTCGACACCGGTACATATTGATATGTAATCTAAGCTTACCTGTCTGAGCGCATTGTTATGAAGACGAGCTAGAATTGGGTTCAAAAAAAGGATCAACGGAGAGGAATAATCACTTGCCATTTGGCTTCTGGAATTGATCAGCGCAGATATAAGATCTAACGTCCTTCACACCCGTATCAGACAAATACCATCTGCAGGACAGAAGGGGACTTACGAGTCATCGGCTTCATGCAGATCATCCAGGAAGAGAGCCAGCAATCGGGTTTCAGCAATCACTGCGAACACATTCTCGACCAACGTTTGAAATCTCGCCCGAAGTTCTCGAGTAGTCAAAGGCTCCCGAGGGGTGTCTATATTGATATCGAACTTCGCAAGGATATCTCGAAATTCCGGGGCGCCCTGATATAATAACGGCGCATTCTGGATTTGTGGACCCAGACGATCCCTCAAGCCAGTCACGAATCGATGTAGGTCAGTATGAAAGACCATGAGCTGGCGAAGAATAGAAGACAAGCAGGACATCTATCAAAAAGGAGTCATGACGCGCATGCATATCAAAACAAACATGATCACTCACCACAGCCGCGAAAGGAGCTGAATCCGCATTCTGAAACTTCGCTTGACCCCAGAGGCCATGAGCTGAAAAGGAATTCAGAAAAGAAGATCTTAACCCAAAGAGCAGAAGCTCACATCTCCACTTCGCCTGGTTGGCCAAGATAATCGAGCTCTTGCCCACTCTGTGGGGAAAGAGTTAGCATGGAAGCCGATCCCAGCAATTCAACACGAACCCTGGAGGACCCGTTACGATGACAACCTGAGACCGTGCAGCTCGCGGTTTTGTCCGAAGAGTCGCAACTCTTCGCAAGCCATCGCCAGTCTGAACGGACGGACTGACACTTATGGTAACAGAGCTTTGCTCATGGGTAGGCGAACCTCTAGATGGCCATGTGCCTATATCACTCACACTAGCCACAGCCATATTGTTTGATTTCTCACTAGGAGACGAAATTGAGTCGCTACGGTCGTCGCCGATACCGGTACCAGTGTCCTGACTGCCGCTGGAAGAGATGGGAAGAAAGCCTTTGGTTGCAGAGAAGTATTGAGAGAAGCGAGTAGAAGTGTGCCGAACTTGATTATCAAGCGATGAGCAAAACAGGCGGAACATCTGTCTCACAGAAAGTTTACTCACTGACGTTCTTGATCAATTCTAGCTCTTTGTCACGGCCAAACTGAGAAACTCATTGAGGCACAGTAGAAATAGGCGGAGGAATGCTAAATACCAAGGCAAGAGGCATCGTGAATTCCTATTCGCTTCGTTAGTAAGCACGTTTCACTGCGAGTCGCTGTTCAACTTACGGTGAATTTATCATGTCTGGCAATCTCAAAAGGCGCTATGAGCTGAAATAAGGTTAGACGCTGTTGAACGCCTAATAAAGAGGACGCGTACTTCGGAAGGCTCTTCTCCCGAGGCTGCAGAAACAGCTGCAAGTAGCCTGCGCTGACACTCTAGCAAGTCTGACTTCAGACCAAACGCACTCTGATAGCGAGCATCTGGGCTTTTCGCGAGAAGCTGTTACTGATGGTTAAATTGCAAAAGGTATAGCAACCCGAGCCTGGACTTACCTTATCAATAATGGAAGCCAGCACCTGAGGGACATCCCGCCGTACTTCATGTACGGGCATTGGCCTCTTCTGCACGACTGCATGCAACAGTTCCAATGGGTCGCCTTCGAAAGGCATCTGGCCTCTTCCAACAAGTAGCGTCCAGAACAGTATACCGAGAGAGTAGAGATCTGTACGGTGATCTTGAGATATAGTCTCGATCCCGCCGGTCTGCTCTGGTGCTAGATAACACAGAGCCTCCTTGACTTTGAGCTTCTCAATCTCATCAGAGGTCCTCAAGACGAGAGAAGAAGGCGAGCCAAAGTTCTCCAATGAAACTGCACGATTGCCGAAGTGGACGAAACGCACCGCGCCGGAGTGAGAATTGAGATGAAATGCATTTGCACGGACTGAAGACATGCTGAGTATCTCGAGGAAGAAGAATAGCGGGAATGAACACAAGTACCTTCACGGTGGTAGATGCCTACTCTGAACATGGAAGATAAAGGTGACAAGGGAGAACATTCTTGAAACAGCATGCATGACGTACTTGTGAATGGATGCCAGGCAATGAGTCGCCTGAACCGCAAATCTGACGCGTAAGCGGTCAGTCAATGCATTAGGATAGCATGAGGCGCTTACGCACTCTAAAAACGACGCAAGATCCATGATATCGAACGCCTCCATTTCTTCCGAAAGATCAGGCTCCTCTACCCCCATCATGTATACGTCCCCATGGGAAGAGGAAGGTCTCGCGCGAGATATGTCTGCCAATAAGAGGTCGTTCACTTTAGACGGCGGCAGATATCGTCCAAGCACGTTAAGTCCAGGGTGACCAAGAAGAAGAACCACACAGTCGCCTGAGTCCCTCGGGATACTCATGAATTCAATCATACGCAGAAAGGAACCAGAGCCATCCCGCGAAGCAGCTAGCCGGTTCAAACTGGATCAAGTCAGTGAATATCCCAGTCATGACAAGTCTCCAAGTACACACATATGAGCCTCCCTCTCCAAACACATCGACCCATTCGATTGCGCAGGAGCAATCTTTGCGAGAACGTTCGACCCATCCTTCAAACTGCTTCCTTCCGCGAGAACCGTCATACTTCCGGTGTCCTGCCATCGTACCGCCTTAAGGAAAACTAGCTAAGCTGAAAAGTAGCTTCCGACGACCATGCCGATCTCATACCTTCTCAAAAGTATATCCTGGAACCGAGAGGACTCCATCCTGCGCCCTGAAGTACAGATTCGGCAAGGTGGCTTGCCCCAACTTCCGTCGCATGGGTTTTCGGCTGTCTGCCAGGGGCCTGGCAAAAAGTCGCCCCTCGTCTAGATTGTCGGGGAACGTCGTAGAAGTATACTAGACAAAGAATGAGAAAAAGAGTATAGAGGGAAGAACAAATCCCTGTAGAAGCTCAGAAGTGTATTGAAGTTATAAACAAACAAGCGTTTTGACAATCCATCCATCACATAATAGTTGACGATTTCGGAACTTCGATTTCGGTCCGCCACAATACAGATCATCGATCAACACCGACGAGGGTTATATGTATAGTCCAAAACCACAAGAGTACGATTATACAAATAAAAGTTGGGTACTAAGACAAAAGGTGCAAACAGAAAAACAGAAAGACCAATTCACGAGGTCACTAGAAAGAAAAAGAGATCAGTATTATATCTGTATTTCGCTGAACACCAACACCACTCACTGTAACTCGCAGGGTCAATGTGGTCAGGAAGCTCGGGGACGGCCACCTCAAACCTCGACTGAATGGCAGCCATTACCTGCTGATCACTCTCCGAAGACTGGAAGGTAATAGCGAGACCCTTCGTACCAAAACGCCCAGCTCGCCTAAGGAAAGAAACAGTGAGAATTTTCAACCAGAAAGATATCGCTTTAAAAACGCACCCAACACGGTGGAGGTAGCTATCAGCGTCAGGTGGACAATCATAATTGATGACGATGTTCACTCGCTCTACATCAATGCCACGTCCGAAGATGTCGGTGGCGACAAGTATCCGCTTCTCGAACGCCTTGAAAGCAGTGTACCGGTTGATCCTGTGAACAGGGAACTTTAGGCACTAGCCGACGGACGCGAGACAGTACTTGCCGCTCCTCCTGCTGCAGCCCAGAGTGGATACTGATGCTGGGGAAATTGCACGAAACCAACAGCTTGTCGAGCTCAATCGCACGAGCAACAGATTTCACGAAGATGACAACCTGAAGGACAAGGTCAGGCGGGGCAACAATATCAGAAAAGCGGAGCTCACTTGATTGAACTCTAATGTGTCCAACAAGTCATTCAGCTTCCTGTTCTTCCCACTTTCCTCCAGTTTCACGTAATGTTGTTGCAGTCCGTGCAGTGTCAACTTGGTCTCATCATCAACAAAGATTTCGAGAGGCTGAGAGGAAAGTGGTTAAGAGGAAACGCGTGACACGGTGGATAGAACTTACACTGGCCATAAACTTCTTGCATGTAGCCCGAATTTCCTTCGCCAAAGTCGCGCTGAACATCATAACTTGCTTGTGGTGTGGTGTAGCCCGGAAAATTTCCTGGACGTCGCGTCGCATGTCTGGTGGACGGTGTCGTAATTAGATGATATGTTCATCACGATGGGAGGAAAAGAGAAGAGGAGAAAAGTAGAAAGGTAGACGCATTAGTCGCAGTAACCGCCGACCGGAGGGACGTTGTTGTTGTTCTCTCATTGGACCTCTCTTCAACCCCTACAAGCAGAACGTGCACAATCTCCCCCCTCCTTCATTCACATCCAAGGTCATTCAAGTTCCACGAAAGGTGATCCAAATTGGGCGGAGGGCGTAACCCCCCGCAGTGCCATGGTGATATTGACAAGCCGAAAAGAGCCACTGTCCACGAAGTGGGCATGGAATGAAAATAGGATGGATGCTTCGGGGGCCGAAATTCGTATGAGACTAACCAAGCTGCTCCAGCATTTTATCACACTCGTCAAGGACGAAGTGCTTGACGTTTTTGGCATCTAAGACTTTATCTCTGGCGAGGGCGTTCAACCGGCCGGGTGTGGCTACGACGATGTGAGGGCACTTGTTCTTGTCGCGAAGAGTTTCGGCATCTTTCGATACAGGTGTACCGCCGTAGAAAGTGCTGACTCTGACGTCGGGCATGTACTTGGCGAAGCGAGTGTATTCATTTTTGATTTGGAAAGCCAGTTCACGAGTGTGGCATAGGACAAGGACCGAGACCTGGCCGTTGACAGGTTCAAGTTGCTGGAGGGTGGCGAGGACGAAGACGGCAGTCTTCCCGTGACCGGACTTGGCTTGACATAAGACATCCATTCCAAGGACGGCTTGGGGGATACACTCTTGCTGAACTGTGAAGGTAAGGTTAACTCTTCTCAACTATATCGTCGATTGACCGCATTCGCTAACCTTCTGAAGGGTGCTCAAAACCAAGGTCACTGATTGCACGCAAAAGTTCAGGTTTCAGCAGGAAATCCCTGAAGAAAGAAGAAAAGTTCAGAGCTGAGGCCTACCATCACGAACGAGGCAAAAACATACCGAAAGCCAGTCGAATGGATTCCCGAGAAGTTCTTTTTGTCTTTGTCGTCACCTTCGGCTACAGCTGCACCTGATGCAGCACCGTTGGTAGCTGCAGGAGCAGCCGTGCCGTTGGGTACAACGTCATCTTCGTAGTCGATAAGTTCTTCGGTGTCGAGAGGGCTCATGTTGGCGAAAGAGTAGTCAGGAATATGAAGCAGGAGAGGGTCGTGGTGGTGGCAAGAAGCAAAGAGTTGAAAACGCCCACGCACACACAACTCGACCAAACTAATACGCACAGCCTCCGCACGGACCACGTGTGGCGCTATGGCTTCACAAAATCGACAGAAACATATGTAAGTACATTCTTATGCAAACAGTCAAAATTGCATTCTGTATGAAGAAAGGAGCCACGCTATTCCATGCTTCACCCTAGTATTTCCCTCACTTTCTTCACCAAATGCTGCCCATCCTTCCTCTGTAGTTCTAGGTACTCATTCGCCTTTCCAATCAAATCGTTCAAAAGATCCTTCTGGTCTGTCATATGCTTCATCATGAACGCAACAGCGATTACCGTCGCCACCACCTTGTCATCCACTCCAAATCTTCCGCACTCTTCTATGACATGATCTTCCACAATTGTGTGCATGTCTCTCAAGTCGAATGACCCGTCGAACTTTTGCATTCGTATGACTTTCGTGACTTCATGTTTTACTGGTGGTGCAGAGACAGGCTGCCTTATATTTTGTGGTCGCGATCTCTTACGAGCTTCTCGTACGGCCTGAGGAGCCACGCTCTCCTGTAGAAGGGGAGGTGAAGGGCACCGCTGCAAACGTATGTCCTCTTCAGAGAGCGGAGCACGAGGAGGGTCACTCCACTCAGACCATTCAGATTCACAAGAACACCCCGCAAGTGAGCTCATTGTCGAGTAGCTTGCTGCACTGTCGTACCCATCATCGTAGTGGGGGGAAGGTGATCTCGATCGGGGTGGTGTATCCGGCCAGGCACCTGGTATAGGCGTCGCCTCATGGGCCTGAGA
>RZIO01000002.1:3126264-3136604 GCA_004338095.1 Gloeostereum incarnatum
TGCCCACGGAATCGCGTATCCCAGCTGAGGCCCAAGACCACCTTGCAGTTGCAGGGATGGACACGTTAGATTCGCTCGCATCATCTAAATGCTCCCTGTAGTTGCCAAAGTCATTTCTAGACCTTCTCTGTGCCCTGCTCTCTCTTTGTCTGTTGGGGTCCACAGCGATGAACGAGGTGTACTCGCTCATAAGCTGATAACGCTCTCCCAGACGGATGATTGCAGCCCTCCGCCTTTCCGCCTCAGTGGCTGTGGGCACAACCGCGAGCGGCGGAGTCGCGAGTCCTTTTCGATGCTCATCGATGAGGTATCGGGCAGCGAGAGTATGTATCAGGGGAACTTCCTGCCCAAACTTCGTCAGTTGAACCTCTCGTACGGCTACCGACATATCAATGGTGCGCTCAGTACCGTCTGAGTATCCATCGACTCTCCCCCTCAAAGTCACTTCTTTGGGCACGTCGAGCTTCCGCAACTTGATGATTGCGAACACGACGAAGCGGATGCTGGCGTGGATGTCGTGTATGACATTGGGTACTTGTTGAATGACCGGTGAAGGACGTAATTTGATAGTCCTGGAGCTGATTCGTTCGGCGTTGAAATTGACGCTTGGCGAGCTAGAGCTGAGATGCTCTGCAGGGATGCCCCAGTCAATAGTGATGTCTTTGATGAACGGTGTCCTTCCTGCACGTAGCAGGCGTGCACATTTGCCAACGATACTCTCAGTAGTGATAGCAAAGAGGCATTCGCCGTTGCCTGCTTTCGCAATTCCTTGACACATGGCTTGAGATACTCCATGACCAATACCGAGGGTGAAGACTCGAATGGGGGCATGCGAAGGGGCTTTGGCGACTCCCGTACGAACCAGAGCAATGGTTCCATCGATATTATGAGACTAATGGTAAACATTAGTTTCGACAATGCTGAGATATACTAAGAACGTAGGACCTAACCTCCCCGTCCGTGAGTAAGAAGATCGCAGTTGGTCCAGATCGACGACGGCCGCTTAGAACACTCTGAAGGGCATTCCTGATTTCGGTTCCACCATAATCTGCGCTCATGTGGTCGACAGAAGAAGTCTGCCGTAGGTGATTCTTTAGTCTCCAGAAACGGCGGAATACAAACCCTCCTTACCGCGTGGTCCAGTGTGTTCTGATCATACTGGACGCTGGCAGACGGCCACATACTGTCGCAGAAATCTCCGAAGCTATAAATATTGAAATGGGTGTTCCCAGTCGGAAGCATCCTCAAGAGCATCTGGAGTGTTTTCTTGGCGGTCTCAATTCTCTCCCCGTGCATGCTTCCGCTACGATCAACAACAAAGAGATATTCTTGAGAAGGTATGGGAGGCAGAGGGAGCTTCGGGACAAATGTTAATTGCAATGATAACGTCGCGGTCTCGTCGCTTCTTGCACTGCTAGGACGTGGTTCGAGCTCCGCAAAACATCGAGCCTCATCTAGCGCATCGGCGTGAACAACCAACACGAAATCTCGCTCCAGGAAGTTTTTTGCTTTGAATTTCACTGTAGATCTCTTCCTAGATGCACGACCTGTATGGGTTCTATACATTTGTTGAGTAATCTCGCCAGCATGGGAGGGACTTCTGATGTTTATAATAGATCCGCTTGTTTGAATGTCAGTGGTTATCCGTATCCTTGTCTGATCATTAGGTGAGGACGCATCGAGGAGCGCTGTGGGTGGCGTCCCGTATCGTTGCCCGATGTGCATGGGTAGCTGTAGTCGTATTTCGTCCGGGTTGTCATCGTTCATAAGATTTAAAACGAACTATTATATGATCAACGACAGAAGAATACACGGGCATAGAACATACTGTCAACTTAATTGTGACCGTTTCCCCTGCTGGGATGCAGCCCACAGATATCGTGAAGACTTATGATAAAAAGTGTGAGGAAGTAACGTGCGGCGAAGTGGGAATCTCCTACTGTCATCGGTAACCCACTCGAGCATACCCGCAAAAGTTCCTTTGCTAACCGCATCTTCGTACTCTTCCTTGGCCTTACTCTTTTCCTTACATTTCCCGACAACGACTCTGCCTTCTTCGGTCTGCATCTCAAAAGCGCAGACGGCGGCGGTGTCGGGTGTTGGGAAGCAATACACTGCGCGGCTGGTAGAATACCCCGAGATGTTCTTGTAAACTTGATACATAGTCACACGGGCAGAGACTGTGGCGTAATCTAGTTCAGTTCAACCGCATAGAGGGATGCTACGAGTGATCTCACCATCGACGATGACCACCTTGACACGAAGCTCTTCAAGAGGAAGATGGATATGAGGTCCATTGGGAACCCCACCGTTGTGTATGATTCCACTGAAGGACGCCATTACAGTTCAGAGGAAAGCTGATAAAGGCCCAGTCAGTCGCATTCGTGGGTTTTATAGAAACATCGATGAGTGAACTCTATCAACACGCGCAAAGCTTATTCAGTCTAGTGTAGTCTCGAAACTAGCGCTCGATCGGAAAGGAGAACAACATAGTGAAAACCATGAGGCACAAGCATCGTCTTATAACCAACGGGAGGCAGACATCTGGAAAGTGAGCACTATTACACGACCCCGCTGCCCACAATGCCCTCTTCTCAGATCAGATAACGCAGTGTAGACATACGAGTAGACGCCCTGCGATTCTCATTCCCAGCTGCTGTCAGTGTCAACTGACCAGTTTTAGACTTTCGGAATCGACCTCATGGCGATAGCAACTTAGCAAGATGAATGCCATAAACTGTTGACAATTGTAGCGACGGAGTAGGTTTGACACCAGGGTTGTATACCGAGCTATAGGATGGTGGTGGAAGAGAACAGCAACCCCGCCTTTTCCGAAAAAGCCGATGCATTGATTGTAAACGGGCCGATATCTACTGGGTCAGATGACGTTCGCGGCAGGTGAGTCGTGACTGAGCAAGAAACATTCAATTTCTGGCAGAGGGGTTTCTTTGAGCCTAGGGGGTCTAGAGGGTTTAAATAAGTATTTGGAATTTGGATTCGGATTTCCTACCACTACAAGAGGCGGTGGAAAGGTTGTTTTCTGTGGGCTGCTCATTTGTTCAAAGCGTCTTAGACTACAGTTATGCCCAGTAATACTAGCTATCCATTTTGGTATGTTATCCTTTTTTCGTTGACAAGCTGGAGAACTGACGGAATTGTAGGCTCGGAGGTCTGTCAACTCATCTGTCTCTTTATTCCAGCTCGAAGATTGGCTAATACCAGCATTACTTGCTACAAGGGGTCGGAGCGTCAAGTAAGTAATCCCTTTGGCTGCGACACGACATGCGCGTCTAATATATGCCAGTGGCCGCGACGTGTACACATCCATTAGACCTGGCCAAAGTGTTCGTTATCTTGCGCTCGTTTCTCTCACCTGCGACCATCTAACGTGCCTCAAAAGTCGAATGCAGACCGAGCAGGCATCCACTGGGAAAGCATCTTCCACCATTTCAGTTATACGCCATTCCATTCAGGAGCACGGCTTCCGTAGCATCTACACTGGTCTCTCCGCCTCGTTGCTTCGTCAAATGACATACTCTCTCGTCCGACTAGGAGCCTACGAAGAGTTCAAGGCACGTCTATCCCAGTCGGGCTCTGCAACGACCTCCAATCTCCTCTTAGCTGCTTGCGCCGCGGGCGCCCTGGGCGGTATTGCCGGTAATCCAGCAGGTCCGTCCGTCGTTTCTGTCGATCGTTCCTCGTCTATGCTGAGCCTGTCGGTTTCCTAGATATCCTTATGGTTCGTATGACCACGGATGCCGTCCGCCCTCCGGAAAACCGATATGGCTACCGGAACATCTTCAGTGGGCTCGTCGATATCGTGAAATCCGATGGTTTTCGTGGTTTGGCCCGTGGACTTGAGGCCAACATGGTATGTCTGCTCTCGTGCTGCTCTGGGGTGTCCCTTGCTGAGCGCGATCATGACAGACCCGAGCAATCCTTATGAATGTGAGTGTTGTCTCCTTAATTCCCAAAAATGTGGTCTGATGGTTTCAAAGGCTTCTCAAGTGGGCTCGTGCGTCTTTACCGCTCCAGTGGCTATTTAATCAACTGACGTGCAACTCGAGCTACGATCTCTTCAAGACAATGCTATTAAAACACCCGATACCTGTCATTGACTACCAACTGCACGACAATCTTTTATTACACGCTGTTGCGAGCTGCTTAGCGGGAACTTTCGCCACAAGTAGGCTGCGTGTCCTTTCCTATCTAGTTTTACCTGACATGATCTCGTTTTCTAGCTGTCTGCTCTCCTGCAGATGTCATGAAATCACGATTGATGTCGGTGGGTGGTTTCTTGCCAGTATCGGCATTCGCTTTACTTACTGAACAGTATGGATTCGCGCAGACTTCTGATCACAATCTGGTTCATGTGTTCACTAAATCGCTGCGAGAAGAGGGACCTATGTTCCTCTTCAAGGGCTGGACGCCTGCCTTCATTCGTCTAGGGCCAAACACCATCCTCATGTTCGTTTTCTTCGAGGTATGCTTCTCAATCTCCGCTCCCTCTTTTTCGTCTAACCATTTTTCCCTTCAGCAACTCAAGAAAGGCTGGATTAAATTAAATTCATAGATCTCATAGACATGACTCTCGTCTTCTTCAGGGTACATTGTATATATTATCAGCATTACATAGATGAATTCAAGTGTATCGCCGAGATCTACGATAGAACCCGTCTTGCAACGCTCGCCATGTTGTCAACATCAATGATTTTTTATTCAAAACATCAATTCTTCTTCTTAGGCTTCAGTATAAACAACAATCCTGTCCAAATCTGCAGCGTAATCTTTATAAAAACTTTCAGCAAGAAGGTTAGAGCAGGATGAAAAGGTTTCTTACTGGATTGTGACGATGCGAAGGTGAGTGTGTTAGTACCACTCCGAAGGTTCACCTTGACTGGAACAGACAATACTACATTGCCCCCACCGGTGTTCGGCTGATCCACGAGGACGGTCGGACCTCCATTGACGCTGGCGCCCAGTTTCCGAGATGCTCTCACAGCAGCACAGAGAGAGCAGACTTACCTAACAGTGACATTGCGCCAGGTGGAATCACCTGAGGAAGGGTTAGTTAAATGAACACCGGCTTCTGTGTGTGGCAGCACCATTGGCGTAATAGAGAGCAACCCACTGTTCTCTCCCGAGACCTTGAACATTCTGGATAGCCACAGTCCCTCCGTTGCCTGCAGCTAAAATTAGAATGGAGGAGGCCTTGAGAACTCCCTTTAGCTCACCCAACCACCCAACGACGCGTCCACCGGAGAAAGCCGAATTAGATGCTAATACTGCACCACCGGACAGTACACCGCTCTCTGCTTCATATGACGTTCCAGTCGCGACAGAGTATGTACCTATGCCATCAACAGTTACTAGACTTCAAAAGAGACATTGGGATTCCCTACCCGCCGCATAGTTGACACTCCAAACATCGCTCTGCACAATCTGAGGCCTTCCGGACGAGAAAGACAGAGGGAGCCAAATATAACGACTGCTTCCCAGCAGCTGGGGACGCCAACGATCGCCTAGATAAATCCCATTGTTCCCGAGAGGTAGATTGAAGGTGTTCTGAGAGAAGTACGTCCTGGTGGCTGGAGGGGCGAGATCGCCTTCAGCAGACCACGTTCCGGAAAGCGACTGCAAATGAGCATTAGCCCTAGAGAGGTGTGTAGTGACGGCAAGCTTACGGTGGCAGATAGGTATTTGTTAGGGTTGGGGTTCCATCCTGTCGTTTTGGACGCAAAGAGCCAGTAGACACCGTTCCGCTTGATGATTCCAGGCGATTCAAGGGTAGAACCTATTCCGGCAGTCAGGAGAATCGCGTCAATACGCCTCATTCAAGCACAAAATATAAGGCAGACCGACCGGGTATCACGTTGATCTGGGCAGACACATTATGATAGTCGGAAGTTAACCGGGAGATCTTGAAGTTTTGATTATTGTCAGATGCGTAAAGCAGATACGCAGAGCCTATAGGATGAAGTTGATTTAAATAGAACGAGTGAGTTATGTGACAGTTGTTACCATCATCTGGAATAGTTGCTCAGCTATGTTTAAGAGTGATCAATAATAGGTGCTTACCGTCCTTAAAAATGCCCATATCTCTGGACTCTGCTCCGAGAGGTCTCCAACTGGCTAGATACCTGTATGGTCCGCAAGGAGTCGCTGAAACGGCGACACCAACCATAGCTGCACCATAGCTATAGTTCAAGATCAGAGCGGGTATATTTTCGAGTGTCAGAAGCAACATACTTGGAGGAATCGGAGTGGAACCACATAACATACTCATTGGTCTGAAAGACATGATGAGTTACAAATTTACACAGCACATTTGCACATACGTTTTCGTTGTAAATGACTGTTAGAAGAATTATCAGAGACCATTGTGAAATTTCGGAGTATGCAGGGACGTACCCTTGGGGCGTTCCACAATAGTAGACGTGGAAATGGCCGTACCGGAGATCGGCGTTAAAGCGTCAGTGTGCCGAGTCCACGTCGTCAAATCCGTCGACTGTCGGATCATCAGTAGTGCTCTGCAATATACGAATGATCAGATTCACAGAGTAGCACGACACTGCTCTGAAGAGGCCGCTGTTATGAGTCTGACGGGCTCTCTAGTCAGTAACTATGCGAAGGAAAGAGACGCGTCCGTTCACTTTATCTTCCCCGTGCCAGTAGAACGTGTTTCCAACCTGCGTGCTTATATTCATCCATGCACCATGTCAGAAAATTTAACACCACATACCTTTAAGATGCCTCCGCCATGGGCCTGGATGACCTGTCCATTGGTGTCCGTCCAGGTAGCGCCTGGGACGATGACAGCAGCGGTCGCCGAAGCGATGAATATCAGAGGGGAAATTAGACGTCCAAGAAAGATCATAGTGGACTGGTTATTGTCGAGAATGATCAGGATCCTTTTAAGAGGTTCGACGTCACGTTGATCTTCCGAGGAAGCAGTCTATTCGGAAAGTAAAAATTCCTGAGAAAAATACCGGGTGACCTGAAAGAATCATGAAAGAGACTGTACGCATATGCTATCCGTTCCTTGAGAGCCTGGCTGACCTCAAGCAGTCCATATGATCTGAGCACCTGAAGGCGCGGTGGCTGTCCCAAGACTAGGCTCAAGGAAGAAAAACAATTTAAGAGTCAAAGGCCGAACATCGGATACGATTCGGAGGGACCCCGCTGCTACGTAGTGCTTGCATGACGGCAGAAGTTGAAGAAATCTCTCTCTTACAGACAACTTTTACAGACAAGATAGTCCAAGTTAATGCGGGCCGAATAGGCGGCATATCTGCACGGCAGTAAACGATCCGGACTCGACATCCAGGATCCTCGTTATGAGCAAGGGTTTGCTGACCATCGTGATCGTACGGGTTCGAAAGAGATTCGCGCCAAGTCTCTTTCGAATGGGGATCGGGCCGGTCTGTCTTTATCTTATCTTTGCAGGTTTTCCAGATAATCGCGTGGCAATTCTCAAATTTCACTTGTCATCTTCAAGTCATCTTCTCATTGCCCAGCTATGGAGGCTTTCCAATTACTGTCCAGAGGAGGCGTTACTTTCAACAAAAACCGGTTTAAACACGATGTTCAGCTGTTCAATGTACGCGATGCTAATCTTGTGCACACTGCATAAAATATCATAACTTAGCGTGCAGAAATCTCAGTCAACCAAGGGCGCTCAGAAAGCATACATTGCGTCGACAGAGGAACTCCCAGCGGAACTTGACTTCTTCAAATACGCCCAGGGGGGTCAGCCGAAACGCAAGGCAGAGAGTACACCCGGGAGACCTGCTGGGAAGCGGCGGAAGCTGGGCGATCCTGTCGAGGGGGACAAAGAAGAGGATGACCAGCAGGACTCCGTGGAATATGAAGAAACCCCACCTGCTCAGAGGCACCGTGTTACTGCGAAAGGATCGAACGTTCCAGAGCCCGCGGATACATTTCAAGCCCTCCAAGCAAAGTATGGAATACCATCACATGTCTTCGCCAACCTTTCCAAGAATGGGTTTCTACATCCTACTGGTATTCAATCTTATGGCGTTCCTATACTTCTTGAGGTCTGTGGAACAGTATTCTTCTGACGGCTCTGCCATGTCTAACGGTCCGAACCCACTAAAAAGTCTCGAGACCTCGCCGCTATATCACCCACCGGAACGGGGAAAACACTCTCTTATGTACTGCCAATATTTTCAGCGCTTGGAAAACCTGCTGGCTCGAAATCCGAGGACGCATTGGGTCCTCGTGCTCTCATTCTCGCTCCGACAAGAGAACTAGCCCATCAGATCCACAACGAGTGTCTCAAACTAGCCGAAGGGAGAAAATGGAGAATAATACTCTTCAGCAAGGCTACGGCGAATACCTTGTCTGATAAAGCTGCGAGGGATAAAGTTGGTGAGCGTCGTAGCCAGGTCCCTCCTCCATTCTGCGTAAGGACTGATCGAGTCTCACAAGATGTGATCATTAGCACCCCGCTTCGCTTGGTAGGATCTCTTCAGTCTGGAGACCTGACCTTGAACAAGTGAGAAAACCTTTCGATGACAGATGTTTCCCAATAGTCTAATTTCCATAACTATTTCAGCGTTCGGCACCTTGTCCTCGACGAGGCTGACAGGATGTTGGACTCCGAGTTTCTGCCTCAAATTGAGGAGATAGTTGCTGCATGTTCCCACCCCCAGATCCAGAAAGCTGTATTCAGCGCTACCTTACCTTCTGGTGCAGAGAAAATTGCAATGCAAATGCTTCGAAATCCCATACGGGTGGTAGTCGGACTGAAGTCAGTGCTTTTCCATGCTCGGAGCGTTCTGTCTGACCAGTCTGTAACAGAGATAATCCTCTCCCGTTGATCTCCCAGTCTCTAACATACGTCGCTGACGACCCGTCCAAGCTCCCTAGTCTTCTCACATACTTATCGCAGCCTTATAATCCCCCTGTTCTCATTTTCACTTCGACACAACCTCGAGCATCATCCTTAGCCGAAGAACTTGTCCTGAACGGCGTGCAAAACGTCGACTGTCTTCACGCTGGGATGAGTCGGAAGGAGAGGGAGGATGCAGTCAGCCGCATGAGAAAGGGAGATAGCTGGGTCATGATCAGCACAGAGGTCATGGCCAGAGGTATGGATTTCAAAGGTGTCAGAGAAGTGATCAACTACGACTTTCCCACGAGCGTCCAGAGCTACGTCCATCGGATAGGTGAGACCATTGCCACCGTTGTATTCTTCTGATCGTTTATCGTTTCGAAGGACGTACTGGACGCGCTGGAAGGGAAGGGAAAGCCATCACCTATTTCACAAATGATGACGCGCCATACCTGAAGTCGTGGGTGGTTCAATGAGAAGTCTGTATCTGTCAAAGACTTACCCTGGGTCTGCAGTATCGCCAACGTGATCCTGCAGTCCGGCTCAACCGTGCCAGACTGGATCCTCAAACTTCCTAAGCCGTCCAGGATAAAACGAAGGCTCATGGGTAAGACACCACGAGCGGAGATTGTCAACCCTGCGCGGAAAATCGGGCGTAACGACGCTGTGAAGAAACGGTGCGTCACCTCTCGGAGTTTACTCCTTGGACCGCTGCTGACCTCATTTCTTCTGCAAAGGGACATGATCGAAGGTTCCAAGCGCCGAAAGGCGAAAGAGAAGGAGGGCAGAGTGACTTCGAATAATGGAGGTAGCGAGAGTCCTGACGAGTTATGATTTTGGTGGAACACTTTCAGTTCATCGATTAACCAAGCCTTTTCGGCAACATATTTTGGTGTTGCTACATCTCTTCACATGTAGCTCGATGATAAGAGGCATATTTGTGGCCGCTACCATGACCTATCTCTTCTCCTGAGGGCTAGTCAATTTCAGAGTGCATTCGAGCGCCAAGAGATATGCATCTATGAGAGGATGTCTCATTCTCTGATTGACACGCTGCAATGCGGACCTGGATCTAGTCTATTGATCATCTAGATCCAGGGTTTGTCTTGTATCGGTCATCACTTCCCCAGTGGGAGGATGAACCTGACGTACTAGAGTGTATTTGCAACGGGTCAAGCATGCCGATGCAATCACGGAGAAGTCCGAGGCTGCTTTGGGGTTGTGACCATCAAAGTGACTAGTTTCCCTAAAAGGATTACTGCTCCGATGAGCGACTCGTCGGTGGCGGGTTACACTCATTTTACGCCGTGATGATGTCCCTTTTTTTCAAGTTCTGTAACCTTCTATCTGTAGATGTATCATTGTGGTAAAAAACTGTCACATGTTTGAGATCTCTTTATTAGCTTAGCCAGTTTCACAGACAACCACTTCCCATTTTGGCAATTTCCCAGTGATTCCCCACCATCCATAGGGGTGCTCAATT
>RZIO01000002.1:3149872-3166494 GCA_004338095.1 Gloeostereum incarnatum
AGATCTGCCAACAACACTACATATGGGTCAACTGCCTCGTTTCACTGGTGGCCACAATCTATCATTTTATCTGATTGGATTACACACCACTCTCGGGTCTGACTGTCCTTTTTGATAATGCTTCCGTTATGTATGTTCTCGATGGAACTTCAGTGGGGCTTAGTGAGTATAACTCCTTATGGATGTGATTATAGAGGACCAAATTGCCATGAGGATGCCTCATAGGTGACATTGTAGAGGGGTAATTTTCCTACGTTCAACACTGAAAAGAGTCGGAGGTCGGGGAAGCAACTTGGTAAGTTCTCATCATTTGGGCACTTTCTTCCCGGCCCTCCTCTTCACGCTCACGCTATGCCTACTAGTCTCGACGATACCAGTATCCGCCGTTCCCGTCGCCTTTCCAATCAAGTTCCTAGACATTACGATGGTCAGTCCGTTTTATCTCGCTGCCCTCTTTCGAAGCTAAAGGATCTTTTCTGTTCATCCAGATGATGGCTTTGAGATTGTGGGAGAACACGACCTCGTCTATCCTCGCGATATGGCACAGCTGCCCTCCGTCCCAGCGCAGGAACCTACGTCATCTGTAGATTCTCCAGTCACGCCTTCACTGGCAGGCCTTTCAGTTTCACGCGTCTCACACTCCCGCAAGCGTCCACTGAATCACATCCCCCGCCCTCCTAACGCTTTCATCATCTTTCGCTCTCACTTCTGGGAGTTGCACAAGGATACCATCGCCGAGCGCGACCACCGGCAGATCAGTCGCATCGCTGGCCACCAATGGAAGCACTTACCTCCCTCCGAAAAATCCCATTTCAAGGAGCTTGCTCGCGAGCGCAAGATCTTGCACGCTCTTGAGTTCCCAGAATATAAATACCAGCCTCTCGTTCGCAGGAAGAAGAGTATGAAGCAGAGAAATAACAAGGACGGCGGTGTTTCTAGGTCAGCTATGCCCTCACCTCGCTCGCAGCAACGACGTTCGGAGGTGAAGGAGGAGGCCGTTGAGGAAGCTTTTCCTCAACAAGCCCTTTCTTACACTGCTGCTTCATCTCCCGCTCCTCGCGACATCCTTTCGCCTTTGGTTATCGACAAGGAACTATTCGTTATCCCTGAGACTGGGCAGACTCCTGAGATTGTTGAATCCGAAGACTATTCCTTGGACTTGTCTCCTCAGGTGGAATTCGTGCCCACGCATGACATTCCGCCTCTTTCCCTAGATGCAACGCCCAAGGTGCAGCAGGTAAGTCTATTGCTTTCATGTTATGACGACTCTGTACTCATCGCTCGCCTACTTTAGATGCTTGAGATGGATGTCGAGTATACTGTTGCTCCAGCGTCGACGTACGTTGATGCCGCCCCCCAATCAGAGTATGAGGAGATTATGCTGTCCCAGTATCTAGAACTCCCGACCTTCAACGACTTCCATGATGATCACGACTACACATTGTCCTCTGGCTCCGTTTCCTCATTACTGCCCGCCTTCATCCCAGATCCTTTCGAGGCTGACTCCTACCAGGACCTTGCTTCGGCGTACTTCCCTGAAGGCCGACCGACGGCTTTGGAGATTTCATCTACCCCTCAGCCTGACCTTTTCACCCCTGATCATGACATGAGCGAGTTTGTCAATTCCTCGTTCTTCTGAAGGCACCCACTTACATATCAACCTTCTTCCTTGCCCTGATTGGCATATCGCTTCTTCCACCTCGTACACCAGTCCTCTATTATGTACAACAACGTTTGTACTATAGTTGGATACCACTATCTGTATTTTATGGGCTCCCGGCTTCTCGCTCAAGAAATGTATTCTATTCTTGCATCACATCACTTGAGATCAACGCTTCCTAGCTTTCTTCGTAGCAGGCTCTGACGACTCCTGAGTAACGCTGAAATTGCCTGCCTTATGTTCTCCTTTCAACCACACGACACATTCCTCCTTGGATCCACGAGGATTCTGTAGCTGCCATTCCATAACCTTCGCAAGGACTTGTCCCGTCCAAGGGCCTGGCTTGGCGCCCAATGTCTTCACGATTTCACGACCCTGTGAAAGATCGTCGTTAGTACGGTTCGTGGATGGGGACAGGCCAGAAATTTTACATCAAGTAGAGGTTTCGCGTCGACGACGTTAGTCAGCTCCAGCTCTTCGATGCGGTTTACGAAGGTGTTGTACAGTTGAATCACTTCATTGGCTTCATAGGCTAGAACGGAAAATGAAAATATGAATATGTAGGTCCTTGAGATGCAAAGCTTACAGACCATCGAAAGCTTTGCTGGTGAGGTTGTAATACGGAGGACCATCTAAAGATTTACCGGTAAGATTGTAGTGCGGAACTAGGTCTTGGACAAGAGAGAATAGCAAAGAACTTGTCCAATGAGATCCCGTGTTCGGGTTGTGGACGCATTTTTCTCGGAGGAGCAGACCTGCAGAAAAGGCCTATAAGCAAGGGCCTCACATTCCAAGGAATAAACATCACAAACCAATGGCGACCCGTTGAATTTTTCCCCTAAAACGATTAAGGTACGGCTTCGACAGGATCTCCGACGCAGCAAATAAAGCAGGAACACCGTCCGAGAAGTGATTCTGAGTCCCAAGGCGTAGCGATTCCCAGAGTGCGAGCGAGACAGCAGGAAGGGTTTTCTTTTTAATGTCTACGTAGGTTATCCCGATAAAAGGCGAGAGGGCGGAAGCCAAAAATAGCCGTCCTTTGCATGAAGGGTCTTCACGTACGGCAAAGAGAAGTGTAGGATGTACAGGCTCCAGGGATGAGTCCTGCTCGTTAAGAAGACTTTGCAATACCGCAGCAGATGCAAGGGATGCGATGGCAGGTGCAGGTCGGTTAGACAGGGTCTTCCTGGCCTCTTCAGGGAACACAGAGAAAATGGCGTCGTACAGTGACAGGTCGTTAATCAATGCGATGGAGTGAAGTGGGTCGCGTCCTGCACAGTAATGGCTTAACAATGTTTTCACAGAAGAAAGGTGCTTTCACTTGCCCTTCATCATTTTGCCGACTTCTGTGCCCGCCCGTTCTCTAGTGACCTTCTGAACAAGGGCGCGCTGAAGGACGATCAGTCAAGACTAAGAGAAGGATGAAGAGTCTTCAGCACCTGAATGACTGGATCTCTCATGGCTTGCTGCACTTCGGGCACTATTCGAAAGCCAAATCTACTCGCGAACCGGAGACACCGAAGGACGCGGAGGGGATCGTCGAGAAATGTTTCTCGGGGTGGGAGAGGTGTTCGTATGATGCCGTTTCTGAGGTCATCAAGACCCTGAACGGTCTGCCTCAGGCACAGGTCGCAGAAAATCCACACAGTGCGTACCTTCTCCGTGAAATCTTCGACACTTCGGGTATGAACATTGAAGAACATCGCGTTGATCGTGATATCCCTCCTCAGCGCATCTTGCAATGGGGTACCAAATGTCTTTCGATCAAACGCGTTTGAATGGACACACTGATCATAATACAGCCGCTGCATACCACTTCAGTCGGGATACGGCTATCACTAGCGTATTCTTCACTTCGTAAATTGACCAGGTCAATGTCCAAACCGAAAACTTTGAGCGTTGCCGTCTCCAGATGCTTGGACTGATCGGGATTCAGAGCGATCTTGCCTACGGTTCCCGTCTGTATCCCTTGCGTCTTCGCAAACTCACTGAGGTGCTCCGCAAACGCGACCCCCATCATGCCACTCAAAGCCACGTCGATATCGTCGCTTTCTTTGCCTAATAGCTATTTCCGGTTGAAAAAGTTGGAAGAATGAAGGTGACAATCACTCACTTTATCACGGACCCATCCTCCAGCTATCCTGCAAGACGTGTTTATGCCCTTTTCCTCCCTTAAATAAGTCGCACATTTGTCGAAAAGATCGCAGATGCGGCTCTCGACCTCGGTGAGTTCAACGTTCATGTCGTTCAGAGTGTGTAACCGTCGGTTCAGATTTAGAATCGGGCTTCTAGTATGTACATGTATTGATCTTCGAGTTAGTAGAAGAGACCGAGTCAGCGAGAGCATTCAATTATAAGTCTGCGAAAGTCACGGTAGATCATGGTGAGGAACAATTATGACTCATTCAAGTATGTAGAACACGCCACACTGTGGCGGCGGCGATCTTGAATAAGCTGAAAAAACTTCTCAAAACAATACTGAATGGAGATACAGATAGAGATACATGACAGAGAATCTATGTAACTAAAGGAGAGAATGTCAATGGAGGGCGCACGGCGCTAGAATTAGAGCTTAAGTATTGTACGCGTAACGACTCAAAATACGAGGTTCAACAAATCCAATCCACCTTATCAACGAAGAATTCTCCCAATCCAATACACCAGCGCATTCAACACGTCATCGTTGATAGCGTGGCCTAACCCGTCGTACCTCTGATACTGGATGAGCTGAGAGGGAACATTGACAGAGGAATGTAAGAAAGAAAGCGCATCCTCTCCATAGGAGATCGGAACTTCATAGTCAGCTGTACCATGAGCCCAGAATATGGGACAACGAGGACTGATATGTGTCAGCTGCTGTAGACATAGAGACATCAGCATAACCAGTGTGGAATTCAGTGTGTGTATACTAACCTGTCTCGGACGAGATGGTATCCAACCAGAGAGACAAGCAACGCCACCAAGCTCATAGAGAGTCGTTAGGAGGACCAACATGCTGAGCGCCGCACCTTGGCTGAATCCAACCAAAACGATCTGCCGGGAGTCTACGCCTGCGTGAACAAGAGAGAGAATAAGATTCTCAATGACCGAGATTGATGCTGAGATTCCTTCGATATCATTATCGTGTTCAGGTGGAGGGAGGCGCGAGATGTCAAACCAGCTGGGGCGTCGTTGGCCGTTGTTCATCGTCACCGGGCGATCGAGTCTGTTGTCGGAGAAATAATGAGGCGGGAGGTTAGGGAATTCTGGGCGTGATGCTTACGCTTGGGGCAAAATCCATTCGATGTGGGGAAGCTTGGGAGCCAAGGCTTCTGCGACGACCGCCTTCCATGTCTGGTTATACTGGCCCAGGCCCTGCACAAAGCAAGAGACCAGTAAGCCACGCAATAATCTGATATCAATAGAACATACATGTATGAATATAACGACTCCAGTTCGGTGCTGACTGGCGGGAACTTTGACAATCGCCTGATACTCGCGGGTGGCATTCATGGAAGATCCTGGGCCGTGAGTGTAACCAGATTCGATTAATCGTTGCTATATAAGTTGTTAAGAAGAAGTAGAGAGGTGCATAGCATCTACATAGGTACCCGCAGCGGACACAAAACTGACTTCGAAAGCGACTGCGGGGTGCTGCGATCTGTCGGCTATGAGTAGTGTATTTGGGATAATGCAGAGCAGAGGGAGGTTGAGGCAAGGTAGGACATCGAGAAATCCAATGCTGATAAATGTGTCGTAGCGCGGGGAGTGAAGCCCATACGCTTAGCCATAGAAGTGCCGGAAGCGAAGTTCTTACATTTAAAAGTGCTCAAAGATTCGTCCGAGCAGATCCGATCGCCCACAGAGAAGCTCATGCATGTACAGCCTGAGAGACCAAAGTCTCTAGACAAGAAGAGAATTCCCGTATGCATTACATACAACCTTGGACCCAAGCCGCATAGATAAATGCTTGCTTGACATAGCCTCTTCAACGATGACAAATGTGAAAAAGAAAGTTAACAAGAAAGTAGGATCGAGTTGTTAAAAGTATGAAGACATGAAGAAAAGATATCATATGATGAAGCGTGGCGCACTGATAACATGTGAATGTGACCACAATGTGACATGTGTCACGTCCCCGTGAGAAGAGGGGAAATTCTGAACTTTGCGCTGAAATTTGTTGTGCAGCCTGCCCATCGTCCTCCCCGCCGTCCGCTCGCCCTTATTGATCGTCAAATTTGTCCTCTGAACCTTCTTGCTTACCATGGGTAATATTGCTAGCTGCTGTGATTCATGCTGTATGTCTTTCTCGTGTAGCCTTCTTGGACTGAGCAACTGACAATTTACTGCGATTATCACAGCCAGTTCGCGCAGGTCGCAAGCATACGAGCCACTTCTCCTGGAGAACGAGCGAGAGGCTGTTGCTGATTTGCTCCAGTACCTCGAAAGTTAGTTTTACATCCGAAAAGCATCAACCTACCATTCACCGCTTCTTTCAGACCGAACGACTACCAACTTCTTCTCGGGATCTCCTCTCTCCGCGTTGACTACACTCTCGTTTTCTGATAATGTCGATTTACAACGAAGCGCGGCCCTGGCTTTTGCTGAAATCACCGAGAAAGAGGTCCGCCCCGTCGGTCGGGACACTCTCGACCCTATCCTCTTCTTGCTCAGCAGCCACGATACGGAGGTCCAACGGGCTGCCAGTGCAGCTTTAGGCAATTTGGCCGTCAACAGTCAGTACTTCTTCTGTCTTTCCCCTTCTTCGCCTCACAAATCTCGTTTCACAGCCGACAACAAGCTTCTCATAGTCAAGCTTGGAGGTTTGGAACCGTTAATCAGGCAGATGCTCAGTCCTAACGTCGAAGTGCAATGCAATGCTGTCGGCTGTGTAACAAATTTGGCCACTCACGGTGCGCTGCGCTGGGGTTTTTTTTTTTGAATGAATGCCTCCTCAACTTTACCCAGACGACAACAAGACGAAGATCGCGAAATCTGGTGCATTGGTTCCTCTCACCCGTCTTGCACGATCCAAAGACATGCGCGTACAGCGCAATGCCACTGGCGCCTTGCTGAACATGACCCACTCAGGTGCGCCCGGCCGGTTTATCATATTACATGTACCTACAACTCTCCTTAGACGAGAATCGGCAACAATTAGTCAACGCTGGTGCCATTCCTGTCCTCGTGAGTCTATTGAACTCTCCCGACACAGATGTGCAGTATTACTGCACAACGGCGCTGAGCAACATAGCCGTGGATGGTATGTGTGCATCAATCTGCGTTATCGATGCGTCGTCTAACACTTTAATTCAGGCGCAAACAGGAAGAAGCTGGCCCAAAGCGAACCTAAGCTTGTGACAAGCCTTGTAATGCTGATGGATAGTTCCAGTTTGAAGGTTCAATGCCAGGCCGCTCTCGCCTTGAGAAATCTTGCCAGTGACGGTGCGTATGTTTGGCTCATCTGTCGAATCTTTCTTACTTTTTATACCTCAATAGAGAAATATCAGCTTGAGATAGTGAAGGCGGACGGGCTTTCCTCATTGCTTAGGCTACTACAGTCCACGTACCTCCCCTTGATCCTATCATCCGCTGCTTGCGTGCGCAACGTATCAATTCATCCCCAGAATGAGTCGCCTATCATCGAGTCTGGTTTCCTTCACCCCTTGATCAACCTCTTGTCCTTCAAAGACAACGAGGAGGTTCAATGTCATGCTATCTCTACCTTACGAAACCTTGCCGCCAGCTCAGAGAAGAACAAGACAGCGATTGTGAAGGCTGGCGCCGTTGGATCAATCAAGAATCTGGTTTTGGATGTCCCCATGAACGTCCAGAGTGAAATGACCGCTTGTGTGGCTGTCTTGGCTTTGAGTGGTGTGTAACGTCGTGCTTCGAGCTCGCGACTATACTAATAGAGCTTCTCTTAGATGAGCTCAAGGGACAACTACTGGAGATGGGGATTTGCGAGGTGTTGATTCCGCTGACAAACTCACCCAGCTCCGAGGTTCAAGGAAACAGTGCTGCTGCGCTCGGAAACCTGTCCTCTAAAGGTCGACAATCATCTCACCCGCTGACGACGATCTCTAACAACTCTTTTCCAGACGGTCGATCGACGACAGATGATTACTCCGCTTTCAATGAAGTGTGGGACAAGCCCGACGGAGGAATGCACCGATACTTGCACCGGTTCTTGAGCAGTCCGGATGCTACCTTCCAGCACATTGCCGTGTGGACCATTGTACAGCTTTTGGAATCTTCGGGTGTGTCTCTAAAACATCGCTCAATTATGTTATGTTGCTCATATCTCCGTATTTATAGATCCCCAATTGATAAGCAGCATTCGAAGCTCCAGTCTCTTGATCCCAAACATCCGCACCCTGGCAAACTCTCGGACACCTTCGCCATCATCTTCTGTTGGCTCCCACCGATCACAGCACTCATATGGTGACACTGAGAACGGGGATGGCCAAGGGGAGATCCAGCTGCTCTCTCGGAGAATTCTGGAGATTGTTGACGGCGAAGACGGTCTGATTCCCTCCAGCGTGACTGGCTCACATATGCAACCGGGCTCCTCGGTTGACAGTTCCAGTGGTCGGGAACATGAGGAGCTCAGGAGGAGTGTAAGAGAAGCTTTTGCTCCTGGGTCGCATCGTTGATCTTGCTTTTCGTTTCATCTTTCGGTCGTGCGACACGGACATGTAGTATTTTCTCCCTACTTTCCACCCTCGAATGCACGGACCAGAGCAGGAAAACTGGCCTTTTTTTCTCTTGGGACAACAACTCTATATCTCTTCGTGCAGTAACCTCCTTACAGTTAATTATCATTTAGTCCGAGCTCCTATGTTGTTATGGTTTCGGTTCTGTATATGTACATCTCTTCAGCACTTTTTCGCTCGTTTTTATTCGCCTTTTTCTTCTTTTTTCGCTACTTGTTTATTTGTGTGGCGTACCAACTTCCTTTACCATACTTCTCTGCGGCTCGACGAGAAGGTCATGTTGTCTTGTTCTGACTGTTACCAGTGACATAGATACTGGCGTCGGTCCTTTTTATAATTCGTAGATATTCGGTAGCACCGAGATGATTTCACGACTAAATGAAACATGATTATTGACATTGATTCCGAACATGCAGGCAGACTCCGCAGGGGCAGTACGTACACACGACCTCACATGCTGAACAAACCGCCCCGAGCGACGAGCTCAAATAGTCCAGGGTTCTCCCTCCTCGAGTGTTTCCGCCTCCAGTCCCTCTCCACGAAAATCCGAACACCAGCCGATACGCCCCAGATCGCCACACGCAACACTACGAGACCCAGTACCACAGATCCTAAGACTCCTATGAAGATGAACGCGAGAGAATGCTCGCCCGCCGCTGCAGAGCTACGCGGAAGCAGAATGGCGGCAAGGATCAAGCCGATGAATACGAGAAGTGGCGCGCAGAAGCGAAATACTTTCGTCTGTGACAGGTCTGGATCGATGAGGAATTGGGAAGCTTGGCCTTGAAGCTTTTCGATGCCTTGGTGGATTGATTCTTCGAATGTTGGTTTGGCGAGTTCGGATGAGGCGTTGGAATGCTGAGGGAGTGTTTGAGACGAGAGTTTGGGCGGGATGTGGCGTACAGTATGTGCAATGGCGATAGAATCATGAGAATTGTGTTCGGAAGAGCTGGCGAGGTGCATAGCGATGCGAAAGAAGAGGTCGTAGATATACGCGGATGGTGGTTGGTGTAAGTAATAGGACTTTCTCGATTTGGATGGAGAGCCACGTGTCATGGACATTTTGTCGATGAACCACCACCACCTTAAGCTTGCTGTGAACGCCTCTGAGTCTTAGCGTCCTTCACGTCGTTTACATACCCACGAAGCTCCCTCGCACTTCAGAGAATATCTTCCGAGATTTCCTAATGCCTTAAACTCTCTGAAAACTCGAATCGGAATGTGGCCTAGGAAACCACTGATCTTCTCCTCGATCATCTGAAATTGAAGACTGCCTTGACCGGAATGTCCGTTGCCTACTGCCGAAAATTTCTCGCATCTGGCTCAGCCTTGTCTACTGTGCTCAATTGTCCGAGTCTCTCGCAAGGCTTGATTCTGCAGCTGTAGCCCGGAGGCTTTTGGGTTCTAGTTGATTAGATCCCTCCGAGTCTGTAGCCTCAATTCTATTAAATCATCTATCCAATCGTTCTCTCAGATCTATCTGTACCTCCTGACTTGAATTCATTGACGGATGTTCATTAGCTGTAGACACGACGCCATCTTCTATCGTGCCATGGGGGTTTCGAGGCTTCTTTTTGCGGAGGACTTTTAAAGAGGCCAAAGGCCGTTACTGTGCTAGATTTACCGCCTACCATCTCACAAGCTGCCCGTTTCTTTGCAGCCCCCACTGTCTTTTGGCAGACTGGTGTGTCTCTATGTTCTATGCGTAGTCTCAATTTCTTACCGTCTTACTAGGTACCTTTTACCTGCCAACACACACTTTCCTTCACCCTTTCACGCCCCCAAAAAGTTTCTATGCGTTCCGGGTTACTCGTGTTGTTTGCCGTCCTCTTGACAGCATCTGCCTTGCCATATCCGTGAGTACCAGAGCGCCTAACAGGTCTTTATTGCCTCCGAATGTTATATCTTCCGCAGGCGTGTCTCCGATACAAGTGCAGATATCGAGCCCGAAGTGGTCCCTCGTAACCACTGCTTCGGTGACCTTTCGTGCATCATACAAGAGAAGCATAAAGGGGATGGACGTGGAAGGGACAAGATATTCGGATGGCATTAAGCGGCGGAGACTTGCTGTTATTTCTCTCTAAGACCTTTTCTCTATTTCTCTCTTTCGGGTGTTTGTTCGGATGGTTGAAGTCTTCACCCTGAAGGATTCAGGTCGGAGACCTTGGTTTATAGATTATACCACAGGTGTTCCAAAAAAAATTCAACTGAGTTGAACTGGCCCTTTGATAGTCCGAGTCTTTACGCTGTTGAACTTTCTCAATGCCCCGGCTTTACTTCGGTCTGTTTTTTTTTTGGATGGGGCATTCGAGGACATTCGGTTTGGTAACCCAAGTCACGTACTTCGACTTCCTCTTCCTTCCTCTCTTTCATTGACCCACAGTTTTGCACAGCCTCCAGGTCTTTTCATATTCGCAAAGCGACAAAACGACAATGATAAATCTCTCAATTAATATATATGTTGCCATTCACAATGTAAAGAGGAACTTCTGAGTTCCTTGGTTACCTATATAATAGTACGCCTGAGCCCTCTGGCCTCAGGGTATGTTAGCTAAAGCTACGTGAGCTTGCGGCTATCGTAAGTGCTAGATAAGGTAGAGCAAGACACGAATTCGGATAGACGCTAGAAAGGCCGCGCCTTGTATGAATTTTTGGGTCATCGGCGTTGGGCGCGCACAGCTCTTTCCTCGACCGAGAGATTAAATACAGGATATTTGTCCACACGTCCATCTTGAATCTTCGGGATTGCAGTCTGCCTTTTTTTGGCCCTCCCTCCGCATCCCTTTCTTTTTATCGCTTAACGCTGGTGATCTCGTCTTTTCTGCCTCCTGGGGCACCTTCCACTTCCTCGCGTACAGAGTCTGGCTTGGCACTCGTTTTCCTCTTCTGTGCCTTTCCCGCGCCCACTAGCCTTTCAAGGTCACACTCACCCCCCCCGCTGCTTCGCAGCGGGGCCAGATTCAGACAAGCACTTGAGATTTGACTGACATTGAATCTCTCACATTCAGACTCACATAGTTATATTCTCTCCTCGTAGTAAGGGGGCAGCAGCAGCAACACGTCAGAGGGCACTTCCAGCGTGGTAGCACATATTACTGCGACCTCAAGCAGTGCCTCGCCCTCTGGATCTCCCCTTCTACCCCGTGGAAGCTGGTCAAGCAGTATGTGGGTGGATCACGGGCCTTTCTGTGCGTGCGTATTGCTTTAACCTTCCGATTTCGGACAGGCAGGAGATTCCTTCTTCAATGACTGGGACTTTTGGACTACGCACGGTACGCCCCTCCCCGGTTCTTTACCAATGGCCTATCTTAGCCTTCTATGGTCAGGCATCGTTGATTTCATTTCAGAGTCTGAAGCTGTGAGTGCGTCTTCTTTGCAAGCACAAATACAACACAGGACTTGAGAGTGTTCTTACAGCGATCAACCGGTCTTCTGTCGATCAACGCAGAGGGGAATGTAATCATGCGTGTTGATACGACACAGAAGGTGGAAGACCTCCGAAAGAGCATACGTATCTCAACGAAGGATTCCTACAATTACGTGGTCATCCTGATGGACGCTGTGCATATGCCCACAGGCTGTGGGTCCTGGCCGTTCGTTCCACCATTTCTCTCCCAAGTCCCGTAACTGATGCAACGCCAACGACAGTGCATTCTGGACTATCGGTGTGTTTATTCTGACCTTGATCCACGCTGCTGTGCCTGAACGCCTCAATTTCCTGCCGTGGGAAGGCCCCAATTGGCCAGCTGGGGGTGAAATCGACATCGTAGAGGGCGTGAACGACTATACCCGTACCCAAGCCACCATTCACACGGATCCTGGGTGCAGGTTGTCGACCTCGAGCTCTTCCTCACTGGGTATATCCGGTCAAGTAATTAGTGGGACTAACTGTGCCCCTGCCGAGCCGGGCAATCAGGAATGTAGCGATCGGTCCGATTCTGATGTGTCTTTCTGGGCACGGTTTAATGAGAATGGGGGAGGGGTCTATACTAGTAAATCTGACCGCTGGATAAATCGGTGACGAGCCTGCCTACCTCATGGACTAGTGAAATGGGACGATGATGGGATAGCAGTGTACTTTTTCGAGCGAAGCGACGTTCCTTCGGATATTAATGCTGGGACGCCGGCGCCCTGGACGTGGGGAAATGCTCTGGCAAATTGGCCATCCGACGAATGCGACGCCAAGAAGTACTCTTATAACCATGTGGCGATCTTCGACACGACGGTGTGATAAGAGATCTTCCACTTCTGATAGGTCGTGGGTCCTCTTATGTGTCTGGTTCTGTGAAGTGGTGACTGGGCCGGTGAGGCGTGGAACGATTCGGGTATTCCTGGTCAAGAGGAGAGCTGCGCGGCACGCACAGGGTACGACTCATGCGAGCAGTATGTCTTGAATAATGGTGGGGCATTCCAAGAGGCTTGTAAGTCTTTCCTCTGGCAGAGTATTTCCTGTTCTGATGAGGATCCTAGACTGGGAAGTTAACTATGTCAAGATCTACCATACGATGTCGTAGTATCATGAAGACGGGTGACAACAAAAGCTCTCTTAAGTGAATTTATTTCTAGCCCAAGTCTTGTGGCTACATGCACTTTGATCCATCTATACATAAGAAAAAATACACAACCCTCTATCCTATAAAGTAAGTACTATAACCGAGGCACCAAAATATACAAATACTTCTAGATCCATCATCCGAATCATCATAAAGATATCGTATCGCTCTACTAGTCCGTTTGATAGATCTTGACGTATTTCACTCGCCAGTCTACGTATCGAGTACGTCAGAAGAATGCAAGCAAGAGGGGTTGAGAGAGGGACGCACAAGCTTCTGTAAAAGCAGACCCTCTCGATCTCACATAGGATTCACAATCTGCGACTCCTGTACGGGCAGCACAGCTCTGCTCCTGCCCTGGGATTCCGGAGCTCGTCCAGACGTTTTTAGCCCAATCGCCGCTGTTTCACCTCTGGTCAGTTCAGGGAAAGGGAAGACAAAAAATGAACACACCAAAACGTCGTGTCAAAGATGGCTATGTTGTCGTGGAAGAAGGTATCTGGGTCGCATCCGCTGGCGGGCCAGTTGGCTTGTGGCCTTCCCCAGAGTGAGGGTAGTGGTGTGCCGGCCGTGATATCAGATGGGATATCGTCTCGCTCAAAAAAATAGACTGAAATTCCATCATCCGTCCAGATAGCTGCAAAATGCATACGTCAGCAATGGACGAACAACATCTCCCTCGGGGAGTCGAAGAAAAAGACGCACTCGCATACACGCCTCCACCATTCCGGTTGAACGGTGCTCCGAAGGACTTGTCAGAGCTCGATCGGATCCCACATCCCTCATTGCTGGTCTCCTCTGCGGCGCAGTTTGTGCCTAACACAGTCCCGGAGATGCCAAGGCGGTCACGGGAGCCGTCAATCCTGCACCCAGGGGAAGTATGGAGGGCAGCTTGGTTGTGCGTGTAGTCGTGAACACCTTCCACGATGTCGATCTCGCCACCTGCAGGCCAGTTGGGTCCTAGGGAAATGAGTTAGCGTGAAGGAGGCGAGAGTTGGAAGGCACGACGCACCATTGGTCCAGAACGCACTGAACAGAAGGCAGTCAGTTAGTGAGTGAGCGAAGGGGGAGGTGGTTGCGAGTAAACGTACGGCCATGTCCCACAGCCAGTTGGCATGTGTACAGCGTCCATGATCATGAGAAAGTGGTTATACGAGTCCTTGCTGTGTATCCGTATGCTTTTGCGGAGGTTCGAGACGGTCTGCGTCGTTTCGACACGCATTATGGCGTAACCATCGCTGTCAACTTCGACTAGACCTGCTGATCGCTGGATAGAATGGTGTCAGTTAAATTTCGGAGACGACAATGTTGATACAACGCACCCCTTCTGACTCGGATATGTAATCGACGACTCCTAGGGGACAATCAGAGGAAGGTGGTAGATATATTGCAAGGGTTGCTCACCATTAGTGGGATCCGGAAATGTCCAGAAATCCCACCCACTGAAGAAGGACTGTCCGGACTTTGAGCAACAGATGTCAGCTATCGTTTCCTATATCCAAATAAGCAATGAGACGCACATGCTCTTTGACAAGATTCCAGGGAGTAGAAACTGCGGACGCGCTGGCTGACGGGCTTCCTGAAGTCGCTGTCGACGTGCCAGAGCCAGAGCCAGTCCTGGTCGACGTTCCGTTACTACTTGTCCCCGTCCCAGAGCTCGTCCCCGAGCCTGTCCCATCGTCCCCGCTAGAATCCCCTCCGGTCAACGTCCCGGAGTTTGATTTGCAGTATATCACGCGAGTCTTTGCTGAGTCTAGAGGACTCTGGGCGACCAAGACTCCGCCAAACGCGATACGAAGGTCTTTTGCGATAGTTCTCGTGTGCTTGACTGCAGTTCCATGAGCCCTCCTGAGGGTCCGAGAAAAGACTCCATCTGCCGACACTGTCGAAATGCCAAGAAGGAGGAAGAGAAGGTATAGTGGAAGTGTTTTTGTCAGGATCATGAGTGGAAATAAAAGAGAGTTAAAATGGATAGTGTCGTGTGCGAGTCGTAACAGAAAGGGCCGGCCAGTTAGTGCGAGTATAGGTGCTGCGTAGATGAGAGTATAAAAAGAGAGAGAGGCCAAGACCACACGAGGCGGATGAACTTCAGTTCACATCTCTATCCCCTTTGGGAACAATGCGCCACTATTGTCCCTGCAAGCGATTCGCCGAGTTTAAGCGTGCACAACATTTGCACTGTAGCGCCATGGAAATTTGTTCTTTCAGTATAAGTTGAATGCAACAGCGATTGAGCTAATAAGTACCTGATCGACAGGATCCAAATACACCGCATTCGATCCGGTCCTTTGCCTCCGAATACGCCACATTTCCGAGCATGCCTGATACGCACTGCTGTGGTTACCCTAAAAGGCTTGGAAATCCTCGGTGATTCCTCGTGGTCTGTTATTATGACTTCAAAGCACAGGTTCGCATAGGATGGGGGGCCTACGGTATGCAGCAACGACTCCCAATTTTGAATCATGGCGGATGCTGTGCAGTCTTACTAAACAATGAGTCATTAGACACCGATGAGTCAAAGCGGGACATGGGCCTCGTCAGCCTCATCCCAAACGGGACAATCTGGAATATTGTGGAAGATGGGAGAATTGACGACAATGGACGCGCGTCGCGTTCGTAAGCTCAAGGCGGACGCGCGTTTCTTCGATGTCTCATTATTCAGCTGCCCGCCAACAGTATAAATACCGCCGCCTCTCCTGCCTCGTTCTTTCATATCATCCACTTGAATAACTTCATCGCAAACAATGTTCCACTACACCCCAGCTGCTAGCTATTCCCAGAACTTGTCTTCTGTTTATCGCGATGTTCCTCTGGAATATCACCAGTACACCCAACCCGGCAGCGCTCTCACTGCTCGCGACAATTACTTGAACGCTCTCGCTAATGCTAAAGCTGCGGAGGCTCAGTATCTTGCTGCCGAGTCCGCCCAGCTCGAGGAGGAGGCTCTTCTTCGTCGTCTCCAAGAGATCCAGCTTCAGAAACGCTATGCTCTCTCACCTACTGCCACTCCCTACGGTTACCCTCCCGTCGAGGATAGGCTCTCCATTCTTCGTCGCCAAATCGAAGAGGAGGAGCGTAAGCGAGCTGAACTTGAAAGCGAGAGGGCTGCTACTGCCTTAGCTTCACAGCGTCTCCGATTCCAAGAGATCCAGAGTCGTCGTCAGCGAGCAGAAGAACAAGCTGCTTTGACGCAAGTCGTCCAACTGAGGCAAAGGCAGGGTCAAGATGGCTTCCCTCTCTTTGGAGGTGTTAATCGGCCTGCTCAACGCCCTGTCCAAGAATCACGAACGATCAAGTTTGTGGTGAATCAGGACGAAACTGCCGTGGTATGTTCTTCATCTCATTTCTGCCAATCTTCTTTCTCCTAACTATGTTCGTCTTCAGGTCCCGCAGCGCTCCCGCTGCTCGTGCGCTGCAAAATGTGCACCGACTTCTACTTCCGACCACGAGAAGGTTCTTCGAGCCGTTTTCGGTAACGATTCCGGCGCGTACAAGAAGCAGGTATGTTGGTCACTGTCCATAACTAGGCCGAGCACTTACTTATCTCGCCTGTAGAAGCCCTACAAGAAGGTTGCTCCTTCTGAGGCTGACGGTGTTCTCAAGTTCATTTTCGGGGCCCCTCCTTCTCAGGAGGCATCTAAGAGCGCACCCAACACCCAGACCCCCGCCAAGAAGTCGACACCAGCGGCATCGACTCCGGCCCCTCAACACCCA
>RZIO01000002.1:3166684-3180683 GCA_004338095.1 Gloeostereum incarnatum
AGTCCAGCTCAAAGGAGCCTGTCGATAAGGTAGTTTTAACTTTTCTTTCTATTTGAACCATCCGGCTGACGATGATTTTCAAAGGTTCAGCCTCAGGCGTCTGCGAATCCTGTGCCTGCACCTACTGAACCTGCTCCTCTCTCTCTGAAAGAGCAGCTCGAGCAGCGTCTGTATAGCGAGGAGGCCGTTGAGATTCGAGACACCATTCAGGCCATCTTTGCCTCCCTCGCCGAAGATTCTGCTCCTAACGCACGCCCTTCTACCTCCGTGCCTGCTTCTACGTCCACTAGCAAGGGAAAGGGAAAGGCTCCAGCCAAAGATGACTCAGCCGTCCCTGTTAACGCCACCTCGCAAGACGTCGTCAGCGCACTCGACACTGTTCGCAGCATCGAAGTCGCATTCAGGACTCTCGAGTCCGAGTTCGTCTTCCCACCCGAGCTAGACTTTGCTACGTCTTCCGCGTCTTCCCCCGTCTCTTCCGACAACGAGTCCTCTGCCATCACATCCAAATTGGCTTACACCTCACGCAACCAGCCCGTTCGGTATTATGAACAATCTTTGAGCGGTCTTATCTCGCAGCTGGATGAGGTGGAGAGCTTTGGGAATGATGAGTTGAGGCAGCGGAGGAAGGAGGTCGTTGGGAAGGTGGAGAAGGCGATCGAGGAATTGGAGAGTGAGATTGAAGGACGATGGCGCTCGAAGGTCAGTAAGGAGAAGAGGGTTTCTGCTTCGTTTGAAGTCGTCGACATTCCTAAGACTGCTCAACTGGAATCGGAATCTGCCACTTCTGCTGAAGCGCTCACGACGGCTCCGTCTGCTGAGGCTCCAGCTGCGGCCCCCGAGGCTGTAGAAGCTTCGGAAGAGTCTTCAGGCGAGATCGTAGAGAGTGTTGAGGAATCCACGGAGGTCGCTACTGTCGAAGAAGCTCCTGTCCCTGCTGTCTCTGAACAGTCTGCCCCGGCGACTTCTGCCGGCATCGACACCGCCAGCCCAGCCGATACTCCTTTATCTGCTGCCGATTCGGAAACTCAACAGGATACCCAAGCCGAAATTTCTGTACCTTCTCTTTCCGCCTCCAGCCTGTCTTCATACCCTCCGGCAACTTCAGATTCCACCTCTACCTCGTATCCACCTACAGTTGCTTCTTCAGTTGTCACACTGAAGCCCTACGACGTTGACCAGTCGGAAGACCCATCTGACACGTTTCTTCTCCAATCTGAAGACGCCGCCACCGACACGGCAAAGAAGTCTCCTGTGAAGAAGGCTCGCGACGATGATGTGGGCAGTGATTGGTCCGAAGTAGACGCTTGAGAGCATTGAACTCTGGTATCTTGAATATGATATCTTATCTCTGTAAAATATACTGTCTGCTTGTGTAGGATAGTAGGATAGAGTTGTACACTGTATCAATATAATCTCCATTGTCGCTTTTTTCAGAACATGCACCCTACCTTCATTAAGTCGGAGTTGCAGTCAAGTGCATAATCTTCTTCGGTCGAGTGAGTACGCCACATTCCGAAGTTGGGACGCCACAAACAACACCACATTACCAATCCTGCAGACAACCTGCAAAGTTCCTGATTAACTCGATACATGTAACGCATGAGGGGAGAAATGAGCGTGTAAGCAGTAAGTAGACGGAGATTACAAAAACAAACAATGTAGGAATTAACATGTACTTTCAATATACCAAGTCGGAAAGAGATCCTCTCAAGTGCGACCACCCTTCTTCTTCTTGTTCACCACCTTGAATCCACCCCACTCAGAAGACGCCTGGGGCTTCGGCTGAGACTTGACCACATCTGCAATGGAGATAGGTTTCCCTGAACCGACTCCCTGCGATCCTGCGCCCTTAGGTCGCGAAGCGACGTCGGCTTTCCGCTTGTTGATAAACTCAGCTGCGAAACGTCTGCCATCCAGAGTGGTACTGTTGGTGTAGATCATCTCGGCAATGAGTTCAGTAGTAGACGCATCTGGGTCCATGGGGAAGGTGAGCAACATCGACATGATTTCCTCCACTAGCAAGCAGGTCAGTGAGCTTGCAAAGACGGACGTAGAACTTTACTTACCATTAACGGTAGGGTTGAGTCCCTTCAGAGACTCGTTCAACCATTTGAGGAAATCGTGGGATGGCGTCACAGGAAGATCATCTTTCGGAGGGGCAGAGGGTGCCTTGACTGCGGCTGGCGGAGGACGAGCAGGTATGCCATTCGGTCTCGGCACGGAAGAAGATGTCGCGGGAGTTGCCGACGCAGAGTTAGGGGGAGCAGGACGCGAGGGAACAGGTGCCGTAGAAGCCAACTTGCCTCCAGGGCCGACAGTAGTCCATGCGGCTCCTTGGGTAAGAGGCGGTGGTGCGGTCTGGCAGATGTCACGCAATTAGCCATCATGCGTAACTTAGGACGGGTTGTTTACAATATACCTTGTTCATGCTTTCGGCATATGCGCGCCTGGAGGCCACCGCTGCCGCAGACTCTTTCACTGCCGCCTTCCTTCTTCGCTCCTCTTCTTCCTGAATCTCCTTCATCGACTTCTTCGCAGGTGGAGCCTTGGCGGCACCAGTCCAAACCGGAGGCACTGTTGAAGGAGATGCTCCGGCGTCCTTCGACGGCGCCGGCGGATTACGCCCGACATGAGATGTAGGGAGGCCCCAAGAGAATGACTGGAGGTCTTCGTTGGAGGAAGCCGATGGTGCGACCGCAGCACGAGCAGCTTTCTCCCTCTCTCTTTCAGCAGCCTTTCGGCTCTCGGACTTCTTGGTTTCAGCTTCTTGAATCTCTCGTAGGCTCATACTCGATCCCTTGCTCTTCTTTGCTTCGTCCTCCTTCATCCATGCTGGTTTCGGGGCTGCGGAAGGAGAGGATGAAGGTGATGGAGAGCGCTGAGTAGGCTGTTGAATTACTGGCGCCTGCGCGGCATTGGGCTTGGGAACTGAGGGAGAGGGAGCGACGTTCTGCGAGATTGACTTCTCACGAGCTCTCGTGGTCGCAGTAATTACTCGAGGAGGCGGTGGCTTAACAGGAAGTTCCGGAACAGCAATAGTCTGCTGGGAACTCTCAGCTACAGGAGGGGCAGGCAGCTCGCTAGCGCGTAACAGTTCCTCCTGCTGTTGATTGTGTTGGCCTAGGTTGGTGAACGTGAGACTGCTTGGGGTTTCTTCAATCGTATTTTCCGGCCGCGAATCATTTCCTGGTGCTGCAGGGCGAGATGTTGTCCTCCACGGCGAGGGTTGGGAAGGTGTGATGGGCTGAGAGATGATGGTGTTGTTGGAAGTGGGATGGCCTGCATCGAAGGGTCCTGGCCTACGGATCGGCTGGCCATCGGGAACATTTCCCCAAGGAGAAACAGGAATGGCGGGAACTCCAACAGTCTGAATGTTGCCTGGTTGCTGAGAACCAAATCTCGACGACGGCAAGGCTTCATCGAATGTCGACAACGAGCCTTGCACTTGGCCAGGAGGGGGCGCGAACTGACGGTGGGCAGGATTGCTGAAGACCATCGTACCGAAACCACCATAGTTCTGGTCCGGGACGGCGGCGTAGTCATTCTGGAAGCCCTGCTCCCGCTGGCCACCAAATGAGGAACCCGCATGCAAGCCGGCAGATCCAAGGCCAGAACCAGAAACTCCAGAATACGACGTAGAGTCGACAGATCCTCTTACGTGATTCACACCGTCGAAAGTATTGCCACCCGGCCATGAGCTTTGAGCAGGCCCGAATCCCTGATTGTAAGGGTAGCCATCAGTTGATGACCCTCTCGCTGGGGACATATTCGACAAAGCTGGAGACCCAACGTCTGCAAACGTGTTTCTGCGTCCGGTAAAAGGAGAGGGAGAGTCAGCTAAGGGGAAGTTACGGCCCAAACCCATAGTATCATAGCTATTTCCCGCTCTTCCGCCAAAGGCACTAGCATCCGGAGACCCATTGCTGAATCGTCCTCCACCGAAGGACGAAGAGGGCGAATCCGATGGATTAGAGCCTGTGTAGTCCAGCGTAGAACTGCGCAATGAGCGTACAGGGGCAGGTTGGAAGGGGGCTGAGAAGACATTTGGGTCCGGATGAAGTGGAGGCACTTGCTGAGGAGACTCTGTTCGTCGAGATATCCCAGGGGGAATAATAGGGACCGGAGGCGACAGAAATATTTTGTCTGTGCTTTGTCGAGATAATGCTGCCACCGTTTGCCAATCTTTATCCAAGGTCGTGCGCTTCATCAGCAAGTCAGGAGAGAAGTATCCATCGTCGTGCCATTTCTGCATGATGTCAGCTCTGAATGGACCTGTTCTCATGCGTGAGCGCGAAGTGGAAGGTCAAGGAACAGTGAGGATCATACCTTGTATGTCGCCTTGAGGATCGAGATAGGACCATTCCACGCTGGCAAGGTCAATCGAAGGAGGCGGGTTGAGTCCTGCGGACGACGGGGCAGGGGAGTGTCCTGCACTTTGCTTTCCGTTGGTATCCAGATACAGATTGCCTACACCTGTAGTGATCTCTGAAGGGCCACTAACGGATCGTGGTTCATTCGCGGAGAGACCCGATGAATCAGGCTGGGACGACCTCGGCATAGTATTGTTTTCCGGTTTTGAGTCTACTGAAGAAGTATTCTCATCCTCCTCCCTGATCTCTCCGTTCAGTGGGTCTGCTTGAGATTCGCCTGGACCATCGCGGATGGTGGCTGATTTCGCTCCCTCTGAAGCACGCCGTCGAGCGAGCCAGGAATCCCCGTTATTCAGGACCCCATCAAATCCACGAGTACGAGGAGATGATACACCTGCGTCACGGGGAGAGTTCAACGGCGGTTGGTTAGAGAATGAGAGTTTCCGAGGAACAGTGGGAGACGATGGATCTTTTGAAATATAGCAATATAGAATTAACCCATTGATTAACGTTGGTGGGAAGAAGCACGAGACGCACCTGTCCCTCGCCTGGTCAGAAGGCTCCCGAATCTATCCCTTAATGGACTACCCATTGTTGAGCCTGTATTATTATGATTTAACCTAGGTCGCTCCAAATTTTGGGTAGATAATGGTGAAAGGAAATCGGAGGATTGCCGACGACGAAGCTCAGAGTTCACGGACCCCGCAAAGATCTGGGAAAAAGGAACACGAGGTCGGAAATTTTTGGAAAAATGCGGAAGAAAAAAATGAGGGGCTGGTTTACATACCTTACGTTCTCCTTCAGACATTTCGCGAAGACCAACTGGATCTGATCCAGCTTCACGGACGACACCCTCCCAGCGTTCTACCTCCAGTCCGAGGCCGCCTTTTCCTCCGCCTTCCCTGTAGATTCTGAGCATTTCTTCTTTCGAATAACGGAATGGGTGTGCTTCGTCGCGCTTTTCAGTCGGTGGGGGTGCAGCAGGGGACACGAGAGCAGAATAAGTCGACGCGCCGCCTGATGCCGGAATATTTGAAGAAGACGGAGGCGGAGAAGGCGGCGGCTGAGTGCGTGCTGATGATTGCGGCTTTGCGCGCATCCACTCAGGGCCAAAATGCATGGTGCTAGTAGACATAATGTCGGATAGTTTCGTTCGCTGGATGGGTAAAAGCACTACAACAACGTTCAAGAACACGATATTTTGTTCTTTTTTGTGACAAGTGGTAATCTTCACACGTGAACAAAGCACTGCTTTAGGGCAGGTTCCGGCCGAATACAAGTGGCTCGCCGCCACACGACAGCACACGGAACTCGACAATAGCCACGTCTAACACCGTTGCCAGGACACAATAGTAAAGGAAGGTGCTAAGTTAAATAAAGAGATTTTTACTTATTCTAATTAAGACATTTGAATCCTCCATGCCGACAGAGGAAGATCTGTGAGCCGAGAATCAGTGTAGACCGGCCAAAGCACACAAACGGGCGGCTTACCTTGTAATTTACGAGCGGTTGGTATAATGTATGCAACCACGAATACAATCCCAAATAGCATGCACAGAGCAGAAACAATGTAGTAGCCGTCTGTTTCAGTGATACATTCTCCACCCAAGTCCTTACACAAGCCCTTTCCATAGTCCGAAACACACTCCGCCGCTGCAAGAACAATCAATCAGCCATGGGAAAAGAACCAAACCTGATCTTGGTTTACCTTTGATCATAACTTCTGTCCCAGACTCAGGAATCTTACACTCGGCAACAGTAAACGTGTCTACACCTTTCAAGACAAACCACTTCGGCCACGTTCCGCCCAAGTTGGTGAACGTGTTGAGCAGCTAGTGCAGAGTGTGAGTACTGACCACTTCCACTCCCCAGAAAATCCAGCCGGCTCACCGTCATGTAGGTCCCACCAATAAGTGGATCTGATACCCTGGTGTGGAACGCCGAGATGCCCACGAATTGTACCGTTCTATTAACGCCTCAATATGTGACAAAGCATGAAAAGAAGGAAAAAGCACTCACGAAGTGAATGATGAGGCAATATTGTGTACAATAAGGAACAAAAAGAATCCAGTAGTTATCGGCGTTGTCGGGAACCAATATACCATCAGCGTGGCAACCAGGCAGAGAATGAGGCGTGGCCAGAAGGCAATAATCCAGGGACGCAAAGGCTTATCGCCCCGGGACCATTTGGCCGCGAGCCATCCTTCCACAATCTGGAAGGGAAAATCTATGAGGACAGCAACAGCTAGCTCCTCTCGCTTGAATCCCTTTTCGACCAGTTTAAGTGACGTGGCAGCCTCGTTTGCAGCAAACCCGAGCTTGGCAAAGAAATGGACGATCATGAGCTGCTGAATATCTAAAAGAAGCTGTTAGCACGAAGCATACATTTAGGAGAGTGGAAGAGCTTGCGTGGTAGTTGGATTATAGACCATATCGTCCTGTACACGCCCCTGATGCTCATGTCGGCATCATTGGCTGGCTCTTTATCCTTTGGAACGATGAATATGGTGCTGTGACCATAAGGCGCAGCAAACGAACCTCTTTTTTGAAGAAGAAAAGCCATGCAGAGACTGAGTAGCAGAACACTGCCCAGAACTTAAGATAGGTGGTCAAGGTCAAATGAGGAATGCCCCATTTTGAACTAGTCGAAAATGAGCGATCAGTAAAAGCGAACAAGTCTCACGACACGCACGTAAACTCTACACTATTGAACGCGAGGAACACGGTGAACGACGCGAAGAACCCGGTATTGAGCCCGATGGTTTGGCAGGTAGACGCATAGGATAAGTTCTCGGGGGAAAGGAGTGTCAGCGCCCAGCCTGGACATTAAGTATTAGCATTATATATCGGATAACTTCTTTTCATTAAAATACCATCAACTGCAATATCTGTGGAGAAAGATCAGGTAACGGAATGGATAAGAATGGTAGATAATACGTACCCTGCGTAGCGGATATGAATACCAGCGACGTAAACAGAAATGTGAGCTCGTAGACGTGATGCCCTGGCTGTGAGTTTCCTATTAGTACCTGAAGAGTGCGAAAGGATAGATATAGGTGCCCACATCATCCATCAGTCGCTGAACGTTCAGTGATAAATACAGCATGACTGTCCCAACCATGAGCTGCATTGGAATGATCCAAGACTTCCGACGTCCGACAGAGACAAAATATACTGAGTCGACAATGGGGGACCATAGCAGTTTCAAGGAGTATGGATAGCTGGATAAAGCGAAGGTGGCCAGTTGGGAGTAAGATAGATGATCCTTAAGGAGGAAAGGAACGGATCCTAAGAAGATATTAGCGCGAGGTCTAGCCTTTTATGCATGCTCAGTCACTTACCAAGGGCAAGTCCAAGCTTTGGGCCGCCAAAGGTAAGCATGAAACAGGGCAGAGACAGCTCAATGCACTCACCGGAACCCCCTGGATGAGATCTTTAACATGCCGTTGTGTGAGTATTACACATCGAATTTAGGCTACCAAGACTTACATAGAATACAAAGAAGCACCATTTCTCTTTTATCCTTGGACGATATCGCACGTTTGTGGACATCCTCGTGGTCTGGATAGTCGTCCACACCATGTCCAGCTTCCCGTCTCTCATCCTCTCCAAGCAAGCTGAGCTCGAGGTCGTCCTCGTCACCATACCCCATCCTATTTCTAGAGGTTATGGGAGACCTAGGGGCGATGTGTACATTGCTTAAGGAAGATGATCGAGCCATTGAAGAATCAAGGGACGATGTTTTCATATCCTTGTCAACTTTGGCCGAGAGTTGTTGAGAATCCTTTGTAGGGGTTCCGTTCCTCTTTGGGGTTCCAGCACGACGTTTTGACATGCAACGAGATGAAAGTAAAGATTGAAGAGGGTGTAACAGCCAGTGGTACAGACAAGAGAGCGTGAGCGCGACGTGTAACGCGGTGGCAGGGCTGCGCCTATTACTAAATTTGGATCTACATAGACACGTGACGCAATAATTCTCTCATTCGCGCTTCCATGAACCATCATCGTTAGATTCGTTACAGCGACTGGATCAGAATTGAAGAAAAATGCAAGAGCACTCTCGTATTTTCTGGATCTTGAATATTTTTTCCTTCTTGGCCGTCCATTGGCTCGGTTGACATCTCTGACGCGGCGGAAGTTGTTGATCAGAGTATAGGCTACTCTGAGAGTCCTTCTATAACTTACCCGGAGACATGCTCTCCGGCTTTGGACGTGTCAAACATGATAACGTCCTTTACTGTGTTGCAACTCCAATCACATCGGAGCATTCCAGCATCGTGACGTCGCATAACGAGAGGAAAGTGAATTCACTTGCACCCGTGGAATGTCCCTTGACGCTACTTAAACGCTTCTAGTCCTGAGATTTTGCTTAGTCCTACTTATGTGAACAGCTCAGCTGGTACCGGAATATAATGCATTCTCGTCGAATCAGGGCGCGCCATGCGGATGCAGTTGATACGGGCCGTCGGGGAGATGCTGGTCTCAATAGAGATGAGGTTTTCGCTTCCGCGTCTTTCTTGCGTTCCTCCTCTTCACGATCATATTCTGGCGCCGCTGGAGAAAGATCGCGTCTAGCACATGGAGTACTCGCTATTACGTCGGCACATTACGCGTCGACACACGATATATTCCTTTCCTGTCACCCATCGGTCAGGGCAAAAAACAGTTCATACATGCTCGTCTGGCTTGTGATACAACACACTTGATGGCCCAGGGGAGATAGATGCAGGTGTCCTTTCCTGAAACAATTGTTTGTACATGCGGCGCCCTGTGGCCAAAGCAGTATCCGGTCTGGCTTCGATGCTTTACTCGACTGCGTCAGGGATCGCGAAATCGAGGCAGGTAGAATGCGGGGGATAGCTGTTCCGGTTCTTTTGCGTTCGAACTTTATTGACGCGATGTTTCACTGTTGTGGTATCCCTCCTTAATTCGCATCCAGCCATTTCGCGGTGATCGCGATTCGCGGTCGTGCCGAGACTTTAAAAGCAACAAACCTCACTAGGAAAACCCCTAACTGCGTGGCCCTTTCTCTACTGTCATGGCGTCTCAGTTGCTTGTGAACGCCCTGCTACTTTTCTCTGGCTTACTACTTGTTATCCTGACGCGGTACACCGTTCGTACACTTTCCGTTCAGTTCACGCTCCGTCTTGTTCCTGGCCCCAAATCACCGTCCCTCTTGTGGGGGCAAGAATCGCTTCTCTACCATACCACACCGGGAACTCATTATCTGGAATGGCATAGACAGTTCGGCAAAGTTCTGAAATTTCATGGCGCCTTTGGGGTATGTGTAGAGGTGTTTATTGGTGCACTATTTACTCAAAATTTCTAGCACTACGTACTCTCCATCACGGATCCGCGTGCAATCACCTTCATCCTTGGAGAAGGTATTTACAGCTTCCCTAAACCCAGCGGAGTCAGAGCTTGGTTCCGAGCCACACTCGGCGAAGGAATACTCTGGATAGAAGGTACTTATACGTACCTGTTATTTCTCTCATTGAGGCTAACGCAACCGTAGGCAAAGAAGCTCATGAGAGGCAGCGAAAGACGCTTGCACCTGCGCTGAAGTACGTAGCAACTATGTGCTATTCACATGGAAGTACTGAACGTGCTCCTAGCCAACAATCAGTTCGCAAATATACGCCCATCTTTTACGTCACGTCGGCGAAGATGGCCATGCAGTGGACAAGACTTTTCGATCAGTGCCAGTCAGATGCCATCGAGATTGAGGTCACCAATTGGGCCGGCCGTTTTGCGTAAGCAATTTCGTTTTCTGTCTAGCCTATCTTTTAATGTCACTACAGCCTTGATACAATAGTGCGCGCCGCATTCTCATATGACCTGGACTGTCTCTCCGGCGAGCCGCATGCTCTGGCTGAAGCCCTCGACGGTCTCACCAACCAGGAGAACAAGAGGTCTTCTTTCTATATGCGAGCCCTTTTCTGGATATTCCCGTCTATTTTATCTATCGGCAAGAAAGGCGAGATGATACGAAAGACCAACCTTGAGCTAGGAGAGCTTGCGTCCCGCATGTGGATGGATGCTCAAGTTGCTGGAGACCCCGAGGGGAAGACTCTAATGGCCATCAGTGCGTGCGCTGAGCCTGTCTTCGATGGCTGTCGCGGCGGATCTGATGTACCAGTTATCAGTCAAAATGAGCCAAGAAGATGGCCAGAAGATGAACGAGAAGCAGATGGTAGCGCAAATGCGAACAATTATTTCTGCAGGATATGAGCCCGTCTCAGCCACTATTTCTGTAAGCCTCTTTCTCATATGTAATCCACGGCATTCCCGCTCATTTTCACTCTCTAGTGGGTGTTGTACGAACTTGCATGTAATCCTGATATTCAAAGGAAACTACGTGACGAGATTTCTTCCGTCCAAGACCCATCCTTCGACGATCTAACTTGTAAGCTTCCTTTCCTGGACGCCGTAATCCGAGAAACTATCCGCCTGCATCCTCCTATCCTGGAGAACCATCACGAGGCAAGTACAGTAATGGTTATCCGAAACCTCTCCGCTCACCTTAACATACCACAGGCTCTTGAGACTATCAGTGTTCCGCTTTCCGAGCCCATTCCTGGGACCGACGAGCCGTATCTCGTCATCCCCAAGGGCACCATACTCGAGATACCGGTCAATGTCGTTCAAAGCGACCCGGAGATATGGGGTCCCGACGCCCATGTCTTCCGCCCAATGCGCTGGTTGGATCGCAAGGAGAAACCAGACCGCCCTCGCACCCGCGAGATATTTGCCTTCAGCGAAGGGTATGTTTGCTCCTTCCATTGATGATTGTGGTCTTATCCTCTTGCTGTGCAGTCCTCGATCATGCATCGGAAAGGCTTTTGCCATGTGTGAGATCAAAGTAAGTTGCGCTAAATCGGTTCGCGATGCATCTCATTGGACCCACAGGTGCTCATCATCACCCTCATACGTCAATTTTCACTCTCTTGTCCATATGAGATCGAACCGTTCCAAAGTTTTGTAGTTCGGCCTCGTATTAAAGGACAAGGCTCGAGCTCCCTTCCTCTCGTCGTGCGGAAGTTGTAGTATTTTGAATCGTGGGCAAACGCTCTCCAAGGCTTGTATTTATTTTTTAAGTTCGCGTTATTTTGTTCTAGCCGCTGTTACATTCGTTTCTTCGGACAATGGAGGATTCCTTGATGTTATGCCCTTGTCCACGCCAGCTTTGCGTCGGACGCTCCGATAGGATTTCGCCTTTTAACTTTCACACAGAAAACCAACAAGAATTATTTAAATGAGTGTAGTATGATCTTCTATCATCAGCGAATGTGAAGTAATAATGGATAGTTTATTGGAGACGGCAGCGGTCACTAGTTTTCGGTAAGTACATCCTCATAAGTAATTGCGGGGGGTAAATTTCATTCTGCATCCATCACTAGGGAACAACGTTGCAATAATACTGGAAAGCATTTGATAAGCAAGCTATCCCAGCAAGAGAAAAGAACAAGAAAAGAGAACTCACTCGACCTTATGGCTTTCAGGTGTGACCTCATGTTCCCAGTCGAACATGACAGCAGCCGTTGCTAGCACCAGCGCGATGTTCATAGACGCATATTCAACCCCAATACAACGGTGAGGGCCACTGCCCCACACCATATAGTTCTTGGGATTTAAGTTGGCAGAGCTCTGAGGATCAAGCCATCGATCGGGGTCGAACACCTCGGGCTCAGGGAACACTTCCGGGTCGTGAAGAGAATTGAAGAACGAGGGAATGACCATGCTGTTGGCGGGCACAGTATATCCGTTGGTAATGGGGAATGCCTTTCTGGCCTTGTAGGGAACCTAACAACTAGTCAGAAACAACAAAGGGCGACGATACATAGGTGAGTACTCACCATGGTCACTGGAGGCTTGACCCTCATACTTTCCTTCACGACAGCTTGAAGGTAAGGCATATTGTCCAGCATATCGATCGTCAAAGGAGCTTCATAGCTTCCTTTCCTAACCCGCTCCTGCTCCTCTCGGACCTTGGCCAAAATATCCGGATGGTCAACGAGATGTTGGAAACCGTAGATCAAGCCACTGCTCATCGCGTCTTGGGAGGCGAACAGGAAGGAGAACACGACCATGGCCATCTCGTGATCGCTGAAGTCTGTTCGTCCGCCCTTGTAATTGGGGTCGGAGAGAATTCGGACCCACTCATCGAGGAGACACTCGGGCTCGGCACCGCTGGCCATGGCAATCTTGCTATTACGGGCAGCCATCTCGAGCCAGTACATGGCAGCCTTGCGAGACTGAACGGCTTTGTAGACCTTGGTACCGGGAAGGGCAAGAGGGAAGTTGACGAGCTCAAGAGCCTGAGTGATAGCCCAGTACTTCTCACTGATCTCGGCGTTGGCATGCTCGGGGATGTGATCGCCACAAAAAACCTTTAGAGAAGTATCCATATTAAGATGCCTGGCGTCCATCATGATAGGTTGCGGTGTTGTACTGTATTTCTTCGCCCATTGGGCAAAGTGCTTGCGGGTGATCGTGTCTTGAACATTAACATACAGCCTAGCGAGGTGATAAGTAAACAGATGAGATCCGTGGTAGAAAGCATACCCAAGGGCTTTACGGGTGAAGAGGGCGTTGAGACCGCGTCGATAGTCTACGTGATCCTTGCCAGTTAAGAAAACCCTGCGACTTTTTCAGCACAGGTAATCGCCATAGGAGCGGAGCGACGTACCAGTTTTCCGGCTTTAACACAATCTTCGCCGAATGGACTAAACATGGCTCAGCGTACGTAGGAGAGTTGAGAATTTTCCGTGAAAACTCGTTGGAAGAAGCCATGACGATGAAACTGAAAATACGCGTTCGTTAAACGCGTCAATGAGACGGAAACTGAGGGGCACACTGACATGTTAAAAACGCTGATAGCACTGAGAGCACCGGAGTCCCATTGTTTTTTATATCCCTCCATCGTTGGCTTCATAGAATCAGCAAACTTCCCGATGATAGGGATTGTCCAGGCGTCGCCAGGGAGATGACGCTTCTTGTATCTGTAGACAGTCTGCTCGAGGGTCAAGAGGCCGAGCAGAATGGCAGCTGTCGTATACCACCATCTCGCTCCCTCGCTCGTCGCGAACGGCAGCAATGAGGGGATGCTATATAAAGGTGTCGCCGCGGTTGACGACGGCATGGTCGCCGAAAAAGAATGGTCACTGGCAGCCATTGCAGACGGTGATAGTATGGAATCAACCACACTGGTCAGGGTGATTATAACGACAGTATAATAAAAATTACAATATGGTGCCATCCGATTTTTCCTATTACTAAATTTTGCCGGAGTTTGAATATGCCGACGGATCGACGCGATTACGGCCTGATACGGCGCGCGTTTTCGCGCATTAACGTTGCGGGGTTGCATAAGGCCTGATTTCGGTAAACCAGGCCAATCCAGAGCTTGTTGCATCTCGTACGACGAAGACACCAAAAAGGTTTCTCAACGATCGTGTACCAGCTCTTCTCGATCGTTCGGATTCGAGTCTCTTGGCAAATTGGTCATTGCTGCTTGCACCTCTCTTCAGGAACGCCCTTCTTCCAAAGTACATTTCATGAGGCGTCGTGGAGCATCATCGAGGGGAGGGCGTTCTTTCCAGTGCAATGTAAGTAACACGTCGGGG
>RZIO01000002.1:3197188-3232387 GCA_004338095.1 Gloeostereum incarnatum
GGCCGTTTGGTTGCGGGGTGTGGGGGACGGGACGTGCTTGAGCTAGGTTTCTTCGTAGATGACGGGCGGGGTTTTGAAGGGCCTGCATCCGGCCCTAACTGACGCTGTAGTGGGGGTTGACCAGGAAGTCTCTTGAGGAGAAGGTCAGTGGATCAAGGGCAGGAGTCGGCAGAGAACGCTGACCTCGAGGTCGAAATAGCACATCTTGTATCCATGAGTGTGAGTGGCTGGAAGCCGGTAGGCCTGTTCCCATGAAACGTAAGGGCAAGGAATGACGAAAACACGAGATATGTGACATACACGAACGACACGATATAAACCATCATATCGGTACCTAAGGAAGCATTAGAAGAACACTCGGAGAATGGAAGAGAAAGCCGTACCCTTCGCCAGGCGCCCAGACAGAGTTTAGTGTATGGCCGCGAATGACACGGACTGGCTTCCCTGATCGCTTCGAGTTCTAGAGAGAGAGATGATTAAACCACGCATGGGAAGGGGGGCAAGATAAAACGGACTAGAAGAGCCCTGTTGCCGATGAAGTATCCTCCATCCACCTTGAAGCTCTGATCTCGGACTTGCTGCAGCAGGTAATCAGGGAAAAGATGAAAGCCTCAGTGACATGAAACGACATACAAGGCGCTTTTGTGTTTGTCCACCTTCACCTGTGTATGTGCTGTGAAGAATGAGGAATAAGGAATAGAAACCATGGTAATAGGTTTAAAAAAGACAAACAGAGTATTGCCATGATCGACATCCGAGTAATCAATGTTTCCGGCGCTAATCAACGTTTCTATTAGCAGAGGAATCATAAAACATGATGGCACGCACAGCACGATGGAGTACGCCGATTCCCATTGCCCGCCAGCGATGCCTTTCTGGAGCGGCGCGTGAACCGCGGCTTCAGACAACTCTGCACGATTTGGGAATCTTTGGCCGACAGACACACCGGGAATGTGTCCGTACTGTTTTGGATTTTGAGTGCGGCCTTTTGCTGGTGCTTTTCCTTTCAGTCCCGCCCAACCTCTTGAGCCAGCTCCTGCTCCTGCGTCTCCAAAGATGCCACTCGACATGATGATGGTGGTATGAAAACAAGTGATCGATCACGCATGACTCAGCGCCCGACATGCGATCCCGACATTTTCAATTTCCAATCAACAATTGAAACGACCAAGCATATCATGGTCTCCTGATCTTTCATCGAGACTAGATATCTCCAGGCCTGCCTAGTACTATTAATGTGGCATATTTAAACCCAATACTTAAAGATTTCAGGATGCTCCTGTCTATCTTTCCCTCACGTTTGAAGCGCGATGGATCAAATTCAGCCAATAGTCCGCTCTCTCCAGGCTTTTTATGAGCGCCATCCTCGTTCTGTCATCGCCGCAACCCTCGCTGGTCTCTCTACTCCCTGGTTCGTCAACAACTACCGAAAGTTCCTCGCCCTTGGAGAAGGGGGTGTACCCTACAATGTACTTGGCTGGGGAATCGCCATGGTCTTTCTCCCCTTGGGCAGAGAAACAACTTCGACTTTGGAGTACGTCAACGATGCCGACAAAGCTACTTGGCTCGATCACTCTGCCATCCCGGAGCGGCGGGGGTCTCGCCCTGTTACAGGGTGGCACTTTTTGCCCCATAGGCAACTCGACCGCATCCCTTCGCCTTTCGTGAGCAAGGTATGACATTGACATACCTGTGATGCAACAAAGGCCAACATGTTGGATTCAAGCGTCTCGATGAAATCTTTCAGCAGCATGCGATTGCGAATCCTTCTCTCATCGAACTAGCCACATCTCCTCACGAGAGATGTGGGAAAGGAATGCTCATTCATCACGACATTCCGCCCCCTCACGGTCCTGCCCGCCAGGCTCTGCGTGAAATAGCTCACATCCATGCCAGCGACCACTCCCTTCACGCGGTTCTCTCTCCTCAGGACTGCAAACTGGGTTAGATGTTTTGTTTGGCGTTCCGTTCCGTTGGGGAAAAGCTAACGTCGTTCGCCTTGCAGTCATTGATCTTGGATGGGGAGAAAGACACCCTATCAGCGGTGTCTCCTCCCTGATACCTCTTCCGAAAGAGTATCTCATGATCTACGCCCCGCGCGATGAAGAGGAACTTCAGGTCGTTGAGCGCATCCTGGTTGCAGCGATCGGCTACATGACCAACTCTACAACTGTCGCTTGATGCAATGGAGGGCAGAAGAATACAAATGGAACATTGTTTTGTGATGCAAAGAATAAAATACAGATTGTTACGATGCCGATGCTGATGCCTCTACTTCTTAACCTCCTTCTCAAACCCTTCCTTCGCTTCTTTGGCACCTGAGGCAGCCTGGTTCGCTTTCTTCTGGGCCTCTGTAGAGGCTTCCTTGGCTTCCTTGGTGACTTTGGAGGATGCGGAGTCTACGACAACGACGTTAAAATTTCTTTCTGAACTGTGGGAGATAGTCGACATACTCAATGTCTCTTTTGTCGCTTGCGTGGCCTGTTCTCCCGTCTCGAAAGCCGATGCTAGGCCCTTGCTTACTTTTTTGTTGATCTGGAGGTTGTCTAACTGTTAATGAACCGTCGAACTCGCAGGGAGAAAATCCACCGTATCAGCGACCTCAGCAACCTGCTCCGTCACTGTCTTGCGCGCGGCGGGAGTCGAAGAGAAAGCGCGAAGGCTGGTACGAGAAAACGCTGTTCGGTACATGCTGTTTGAGTGCGGGTGGTGATGGTAAGAGAACAGAAATTCCTGAACACCACTGAAGCTTTATAGTCAGACTTCGGAGCGAAGATTGCATTTATGACGTCAACCCAACGTAGCCAGCGTCGTCATATTTACTGACACACGTCTATCATCGCCTGCAAGTCACCTGATCGCGATACATCCGGCGCCTCAGCGCCACTAGTATATCAATCGAGTTATATCACAAAGGGAGGAGAATCCTGGAAGTTGAAGAATACAGAATATCTAACGAGGAATCAGTCCAGATGAATGGATTTGATTATACACCGTGACTGTTTTGACCCGCTAACAAGAGATTCAACTTTGAAGGACTATTAGTCCTACGTAGGAGTGCAACTTTCGCTTCCTCACTACTAAGTGAAACGTGAAAAGCAGAAAACCTGACAGCACTCCATGCAGATTCCAGGAAACAATATGTGAATGAGGCCCAGTCCAAACACTCGAGACTGGGGGTGAATGAGCTCGAACAAATCAGAAAGTGATCCTTCCCTTCCCGTTCAGCGCGGCGCCTCGTATGCCAGGACACCACGGCGTCCTTGGTAAAACCACAGCAACAAAAATAGTATTCATCTGAACGCTGGGTAGTAGGTGAACATTATACTCTTGTTCGGACGCCACAGCGAGCGTAAAAGGTGACATGGAAGAGGGATCGCAACGAAGACCTTCATAAAGGATCTTCGCATCTATGTAACTCATGGTCAGAAACAGCTCATCTGGCTCAACCCGACGGAGCAGGCGCCACACGTAGACTGTATGCACGGCTGTGCGAGAACGAGGACGAGAAGGGAAATATTTCGACTTACTACAGAGGGCCTAGACAGAGGGAGGATAGAAGCAACGAAGAAAGGCAGCAAATGGCGCCAGAAACGGAAGACCTGGCAGCCACAGTTCATTCATTCAGATACGCTCGGATCTCCGGATCATCCATTGCTGTAGTATGAATTGGAGGTAGTATTGACCGCCGCCTTCCTGACAGCAGTCGAGACCGCCGCTTCACGTTGGAAGAGACTAGAAGGGAGTACCTATTCAGCACATAACACAATACAGAGCATAGGAAAGAACCGTACCAGATGCGAAGGTGGACGTAAGTTGGCGTCTGCACAAATGTATTGAACGCTAGCAGCGAAGTTGGAGTCAGCTGCCCGATAAACTTGAGCATGGGTATGTATGATAAATACATGCTGTAGAATAAACTGAGAGGCTCTGAACAATAGATGAAAATCAGATAGCTTGGTTTAGATGCTCGTGGATAAAATCTTACTGGACTTGAAGCTCTGAAGACGGACTCGCAATTGCAGTTTACTCGGGTCCTCACTTCTTGAAGGAACACCATCACCACTCGTCGTTCTTGCCATCGACAGAGTGCAAATCTGCTGATCTCGTCTCTGTACATGATCTACCGAATAGTGGATCCGCACGTCATCCCAAGATTGGCCACATCACCCACTGCCAGACTGAGGCTAGGGCAACATCTTCTGGTGCCTGCTACATAGTAGTCGAACTTCGTTTTGGAAAAATTAGGCGACTCCGCGGCCGGGACCACACTTTCCGAGTTCCAATTATCACGCAATCTGATCACCCTTGCAATGGCAGTGGCGTATTCATGCTCAATTGCGAATCTAGACTTCAAAAAATCTGGCACTAGCTTGATATTCCCCCGGTCCATTCGAAGGTTTACTATCGCTACTTTCTCCTGCGTCTGCATCGAATAAGCCCATCTATTGGAGTCTGGAAAGGAATCCTGGAAATCTCTGGCCCTTTATTTGCGATACATGAGGACAAGCTATACCACGAATCTGTAGCTCGGGCGTTATAAACTGTTCCTTCCTGCTTCTTGAGATTGTTCTTCTTAAGTACTGAGTCCTCAGACACCGCGTCTTTAAACTCGGCTCACGCCAGGACCCCATAACTGTTCAAATGAATGGTCGGTGTATCTGCTGAAGGGCGGCACGGTCGATTCGGATGGTAAATATAGCATTTGTCCCTACAATTCAATCTCTCCTGTTTCCAATTTTGGGAACAGGAAGAGTATAAAGTCTTCGTGTTCTTCAATCCAAAATCCTTAAGCTGTTAGCTCTCATCTGAACGCTGAACGCTCCAACCGACCTCTTTCCGACCTCTTTGAACTTTCCTACTTGTTTTCCTTACTTCATCGTTGCCCTACCCATATCCGCTATGTCCGCCCCTGTTGAGGTCTTGACCGCTCGTTTGTCTACCGCGCCGCACATTATTGACTCCGTTGGCGGCTCACAGGAAAACGCAAGAGCAGCAGGTGGAGGTGCCGCGGGCAGCATCATAGGCGTCATTATCGAGATAGGCAAGGCCATTGCTTCGGGTGTGCAACACGATAAAGATGTGGGTTCTCAGCTACCCCCTGTTGATGAAAGACTGATCAAGTTGGTGTCACTGTTAGGCTCGATCCAAGTTTACCAAGGAGTTCGTAGAGAAGACTAAGGAGCAGTACCCTGACCGGTGAGCCTATCTTTTTTTTTTTTGCCAGTGCCCCTACCGTTTCTAACTCTCGTGTTTGCAAATTAGAAACGTTGTGATATGCCACACGAAGCATCATTACCAGTGGGAAGGGACGCGAGGCGAAGACTGGGCCCACCAGGTAAGATCTATCTGCGTCTTCAGTCATGGGTAGTTACTTGTATTGACGCGGCGACGTTCTACAGCATCAGGAATTTGACATCCAGGCGGGTCCTTTTTTTGTAACGCCTCACTATTAGTGCCTCTGACACCCTTGACAGATTGGAGGTACCATTGGATACGAGATCTATATCGCGAAGGGCGGAGAATTCTGGCGGGAAGGCGATGGTGGTTACTTGAACGTAAGTCTTGTCGTCTCAAGGATGCCCTCCCAATCTAACCAGATCGCGCACAGTGGGCGTACGCTGGGGCCGTCACGAAGACGGATGACAATGGAAAGCACTTGGTCTTCGTGGCCCCTTAGGTGCATACTGCGATGTATTCGCGTCTTTTTTTTCCCTTTTCTCTCAGTCTGAGTTTGTGAAGTCTCGTCCCTCAACGGATGGAGAGCTGTATTTGAGTATAGTAACCTGACTTATTATTACTCGTCAAGAAGAATCAAAGTATATTTGTGTTATATTCGTGCGAACCAGTTTCAGTCGAGTTTCAGTCAACGCCACATTATGTAGAGTTGCCAATCTAACGCCTGAGATCAGACAATTATTATCAGGACCGTGACTGTAAACCTAGTGTTCCACTCTGCTCGCACTCGAAACCTTCATTCCGTCAGTCAGTCCTTACAAGATTAGTAGTAGCAAATGCGGCGGTCAAGTTCGATGATCAAATCCTTCGCCCTCTATATTAGGTCATGATACTGTGTCCGTCAAGTACATAACTGCGTAACAAAACAATGTGAAAAAAAGACAAAACGAGTACGATAAAGTATAACAAAAAAGTCCAAGTAAAAGTAGTCCGACGAAGTTATGCAGTTCGAATTCGTGGCGTTACGTTATAAACGTGTAAGTAGGTGAAAGTCATAGCGTGTAGGGCCGGCCTTACACTTGATCCAATCCCTCTGCACATAGGCCACACCCAATGCATTCGAGGCAGGCTGAATTCGGAAGCTACGATCAGAAGATGATACCAAAAACAGACACGAAAACTTACCCAAACCGCCGCAACACGCGCAAAGGTAACAAGGGCAGCAGAGCGGGTTTTGGAAAGCGCCTGGTCCGAGTCTATTATCAATTGCCTGCGGCTTTCATACAAACCGCATTACTTACCTCGACAACACCATGCGGAGAGCATAATTGCTAGGATAACGACCACAACGAGTCCAACAAAGATAACAATGAGGTACACTGAAGGAAGGCGTACGTTAAGTGGGGAGGACGGTCAAAACAAGGCGTGTACTTACAATGATTCTTTGTGAAGGCGGATTCGTCCGATCCGCTACCGTTTGTCTGACGTCTGAACAGAGACATGCCAATGTCTGATCCTGCCTCCGTACTCATGCAAGAGCTCAGCACGAACAGAGCGACGAGGGCAGAGACAATAACGGCTATCGCAACTAGAAGAAGGCGGAAGAGGGTGCGACACCGTTCTCTTTGACATTGGCAGTTGCTCTCATGACGACGCTGAGGATGGATTTCATCGGTAGTTTGCTGGAGATCGTGCTCATGCTGAAGCTTTTCATCGCCATAAGCGTGCAGGTCCATGTCGACGAGGGGCTTGTAGGCAGCTTGAGAGGCATTTATAGTCACGGAAGAGTGAGTCGACATCGTGAAAGAAGAAAAGAGGTGAAGAAATCTAGATCGTAAAGGGCGGAAGAAATATGTTGCAGAGAAGAAAGAAAGGACCGTGCAACACGGAGGAAAGGATGGACAAGCAGGGACAAGCCCGTAACAAGGCGGTGTATCTATGTATATGGCTTGCTCATGATGTAATCGATAGTCCGATCAATCGCGCTATTTTTAGCTCCGCAGATTCCCAGAAATTCCCTCGCACATCGCACATCCGACACGCCGTGGTATTCGTGGAAATAGTTGGATGCACCATAATGCAGTCACTTTCCTATAGCTCTGAAGGTCAGCGCAAGTTGTCGCTGCCTTCATAGTGACTGTGCTGTGTTAGCCTGGATGACCACCCTGGGAAGACTTGGCTTCGACCGTTCCATACTGAAAAAAAAAATGCTTATTTACACACGTCAACATGAATAAAATACCAATGTCGCTGACAGGGATGAAATCTAAAAAGCAACAAGGCGGGATCAAACTTGATTCTCTTCAAGAACCTGAAGGCCCTGGGCCATTCAAACGTAGAAATGGACGTTTTTCAGCAGGCCGTGTCGATCGAGCACCAGAAGATCCCTCGTAATACGCGGGAGGTGCTTCTTCTGGCACATCTCTTGCCCCCGACGAGGAAGCCGGGCCTGCTACTGAGAACGGATTCGTCAGGTAAGAAGACATGCTCGCACGGCCTTCGGCTTCAGGAGCCGAATAAGGCTCTGAAGATGCTCCTGCGGAGGGACTACTCTTGTGTCGAGGCGCTGCCGCACCGTATAGATGCGTGCTTGGGTGGCTGGAAGAGGCGGTTGAGGAGGCGTACCCAGCGGCGGGTGGGACAAGTGCCCCTCCGGCGCTTATACCTGGTTGCGAAGCCGCTGCAAAGGCGTTATAACTGGTCATCGACGCAGCTCCAAATGGAACCTGCTGTGTTGGAGGCGGCTGCAGGTTAGCACTGGAATCTCCAGGAGGTGACTGGAAGCTGGTTGGGTATGGGTGTGCTATGCTGCTTTCGTTGTCCAAAGGACGCTGGTTGCGTTTTCGCCGTCGATAGAGTAGGAACGCTATCACAGCCAACAATGTCCCTACAACGGATGCGACAACGGCGCCTACAATAGGCCCGATATTGGATGGTGAGGCGTCTTCTTCATCGTCGGTAGTTGAAGCCGAGGAGGTATCTGTGGAATTTGACTGGTCAGACTCTGGTGCATCGCTGATGCCATCGTCATAACTGAAAGAGGGCAAGAATCAGTATCTGTGAAACAATTATCAAAACAAGCAACACTTACGTATACACGATGGAGTCCAGGATCACCAAAGACCTGTTCCCGTTAACATGCCCGTTGTTCACGACAATCGTGTGGAAACCCGAGGGTAAGGACGTGTTGGAATAAACGAGAACATTATAATCGTATCCCCCATCCCCAGGCGGTTCCTTACTCGAATGTTAGCCATTTTCGATGTGACAAATGGGGTATACACGATCGTACCTTCACAAACGTACCCACTTCCTGTCCATCGATGATGAAGGTCATGTCCGAACGACCCGTAGGTCCAGAGACTGTACGAGCTAAGACACAGTTGACGTAGACCGCGGTACCTTTAAAACGTATGAGATGGGCCGCAGCGAGTTGCTTATCTCACTACTTACCATTGAATCTGGTCGTAGCGCTGAGCACATTGTTTGGAAAGTCGTTACTTCCAGATTGTGAATTGAACTGCAAGTGTTGAGTACCGAGTAACAGAGAAAGGAATGGGGAGAGCAACCCACTGTGCTATCATGCCAAGTACCATTGGTCATAAAGGCCTCGTCGGGGCGAGCCGTGCACTTATCGCAAAATCTCCCATCGTTCCACGCCCCACTAGGAGTATAGGTGATACTCGCTCCCTTGTCGTCCCCAAAGGTGTCGTCGATGGTACTGTTCACGAGCTTAGCTGATATCGAGAGACACCGGAAAAAAATAGAGAAAGAGAGCGACAGGATTTGTGAGCAAGTGAGCTTCATCTCGGCGCTAACAAAAAGTTCAAAAGATGGGATAACCGGTCAGGGGCAATCAGTGCTGCCCAAGGGGAGCCAAAGGGAGGGAGCAAAGACGAAGATGCAGACGGTGATGGTGGTGTTGTGAACCTGCACGAAGCATATCATCATTAGCGCAGGAGCTGGACCCCAGTAAGGAGACCCCCAAGATCAATACATTTGATGCAATGTACATTGCAACGCCACGTGGTCTTGAGCTTCATACCGCCGCGCCTTGCCTTGCCTTGTACTGCTCAGCTAATACCCTTGGGTACTCCCCGGTGACCGTTGCATTTTCTTGATCAAGCTACTATATTGGTTCTATCGTTCGGGATGCTTTCGCCGCCGTTTCGCGGTGCCTCACCTCCATCACGGCAATCATTGTAGTTCTGAGTCACAGTCTCAACTGTACTTACCGAATCAGGAACCGGTATCAATGCGGCGAATTCGGTCCTTCGATAGTTCTTCAATCAGGACGACGCCCTGGAAAGCAGCTGGGTAGCCTGGAGAACGCTTCGGTATGGTATTGTGGGAGTTTACAAGGAGATTGTATCACGTCGTACGAAAAATCTCCAACAAATTTGATAGGCCATCGATGATCCCTGTATTTGGTCCAACTGCAGTTCCCTTATGAAGAAGTCCGCATCAGCAGAGGGTGGGGGGTTACGCCAGGTTATGCCGCTCTTGTGCGGCATACTGTCAGTTACCCACTCAGTTGCCCATCAACTGTATCCCACTCCCTTCAACATCTTCAACATTGCCCCAGCTGGGCACCACCTAGAGGAGTTCCTGAACACTGTCAGGGATGGCTGCTGGTGGGAGTTGAGTGGGAGTGGGGCAGCAGCAGGCAGCCGAGAACCAGAAGCTTTTCTTAGAAGGTTTATTTGTTTCATTGTTGGACCAAACAGAGGGATTGTCAATGGGCTATCAATTTGCAAATAATGCTGTAAAGTACCTGCAGAGAAACATTAGAGCCATAATCAATTAATCACATAGACTATCAGCAAACCAGTGCTCTTTATGAATGTATCCGACAGGATCCATTGTCCATCTTGAAGTGCCCACAGACAGATCACATCAACTTCTGCTAGGCTTGGTGAGAAAAGAAACAGAAGCTTCTCAGGTTGATACCAGCCACCAGCTCAATGTTCAATGGTGTCAGGTTGTTGATTGAATGAAAGGAGAAACAATCAGTCCAACATCATGTGCCAAATTATTTAAAAAAGACTTCATTCACAAGGATCATCCATCAAGAGGTGAGCATTGTGATGAAGAGTCATAAGAGCATGCTTATGATGTCTTTCAGCCATGTAGCTGTGAGACCTTCATCCTCACAAGTCCAGGAAGAGCACAGAACTTTGTAGAGTACATCTCACTCACAGAAAGTACAATCATGTTAGTCTAGTAGCAACCGCACCCCCACCAGGGGAGGGTAGGGTTATCACATAATCACCAGATTTGGATGTCTAGTCCTGGGGTCTTTTTCATGTGTATTTCTGTTCCTTTTATGGGGAGAGAGCACTCAGAAGCATACTAGTAGAGTTGAGGATGCATTGGCCATGACTTGAGCAATATCCAGGTGAAAATATCTGGGCTGGCAGCAGGAGGGCGGTGATCAAGGCATACATCGATAGGTTACCGGGAATTGACCGAGCTCCGACGTGTCTTTCTCACAGAAGGATTATCTGAAGGTAAAAAAGTCAACAAGATATTTTTTAGAGTATATAGTAGGCTTCCTGTGAGATTGTGAGTAGAATTTAGCAGCGAAGTCTGTATTCACGCGTTGCTTCGTCTGTGGTGGTGGATGCTCTGAGTTTCCTAATTGGGTGATTACATGATAACCATACCCTCCCCTGGTGGGGGCGCGCTTACCAACAGTACATATCACAACATCCATCTCTCAATATCATCAGTCTGGCTTCGAGAGACTCCCATTTCACAAGCCATTGAAGTTAATTTAAGGTTGAACTTGCCGGCGGTGGCAAACGTTCGGCGTCCGGATCCACACTCCAGAAGCGTCCAGAGCGCGTTATGACTCATCTCAACGTGACTCTTGATCACCTGACCAGACGCGCTTCAAAAGCGGAAACGTGTTTATCGCGACTTGGACCGAAACCACCGCCACGAAGCCATGGCTGAAAGAACGACCAGATCTCGCGCTAAGGCAAACACCCCTGCCCCTCCAGCATTGACTACCACAAGGACTACCCGAGCAAGAACAAAACCTTCCACCCAGCCATCCCCTGAGCCCACTGTAGCACCAATCAAGAAAACAGCTTCTCGAAAGCCTCTTCTGAACCGGGAGAACGCAACTAAAACTACAGGAATTAAAACATCATCAGCAAAGAAAACAGTTTCCCCCAAAGCAGCTTCCGCTGCCGTCAGTGTTGCTCCAGCTAATGACGACCACGAGGCCATCACTGTAGGTTCAAAGATCTGTTCCGCTCTCTTACCATGCTAATTTGAAATCAGGCATATCTTCGTATTCGTCCATACATAGGAAATGATGAACCCTCTTCTACACCATACCTTATTACCCTGTCGGACACAACAGTTCGAATGACCGACGACCAACAATCCAACAGAAGCCGAATGTCGACGTTGCCCCCTTCTTCCGTTTACAAGTTCTCTCATGTCTTTCCTCCCGATACAAAACAGTCGGACTTCTTCACAAAGTCTACTCTGCCTTTGGTACACGATGCGCTTCAAGGCCAGAGTGGATTGCTGTTCGCTTACGGTGCCACTAACGCTGGAAAGACGTACACCGTGCAGGGAGGCACACAAGAGGGCACCGCCGGAATTTTGCCCCGGACCTTGGACGTGATATTCAATAGTATTGAAGGTCTTCACGGCGACGGCAAGGTACGTTCCATGCGCTTCTGCGGGCGTTTCTATTCTTATATAGATTGTAGTACCGACCTGTCCGTTTGCAAGGAGTCGAGCCCGCGACTGCCGCCGACTCCAAGGCACCTCCGGTGACCCCAGCCCCTGCCGTTGCAGCGGTCCTCGATCAGGAAGGGTTCGATAGCTCCGCCCTCGACAACGACATCGACCCTACCGTACTGAAGCTCGACCGAAACTACGAATACACTATCTGGTTATCCTATGCTGAAGTGTACAATGAGAAGATCTATGACCTGTTGGATTCTGTCGAAGATCAGGATACCCCGAAGGGCAAAGGAGTAATCCCACGCTCGGGAAGCGACAAGACCCTACGCATTACCCGGAAAGCTCTTGCTATCAGGCCATCTCCTCCCTCGGATGGCATTGACTCGACAGTACGAGGAAAGTATATCTCCGGCCTAAGCCAATTCCGTGTACACAGTGCGTCTCAGGCCAAGGCTTTGGTGAAATTGGGGCAGATTCATCGCAGGGTCTTTGGTACGTTGGCGAATAGCGAGAGCAGCCGTAGCCACGGGATGGTGATTATCAAGGTCATGAAGGTTCATCGGGGAGAGAAGAATGTGAGCTTCATTCTCTCATGTCTTATTCACATTAGTCTCATGATAACTTAAGGATCCAACCGCCGCACAAATATCGCGCCTCACTCTCGTCGACTTGGCTGGGTCGGAACGTACGAAACATACCCACACGACGGGAGACCGCCTCAAAGAAGCCGGGAACATCAACAAGTCGTTGATGGTCCTCGGGCAGTGTATGGAAGTGATGCGTTCCAACCAACGCAAGCTCGCTATGAGTCTTTCGCACGACGGGATCGGAAAGGATGGCCGCATGGACACAAGGGACGTGAAAAGGACTCTTTCCGTTGTTCCTTTCCGCCACAGCAAGCTCACCGAGTCCTTGATGGACTATTTTATCGGGGATGGCAAAGTTGTGAGTCGCCTTGCATTGTTCTTGTAGAGTACCCGCTGAAGCAGTAATGAAACAGGTTATGATAGTGAACGTGAACCCATACGATACCGGGTATGACGAGAACTCGCATGTGATGAAGTTCGCTGCGCTCGCTAGGGAGGTCTTCACCATGCCGGCCCCTGCTCCTCTGCAGCAGCAGCTCCCTCAAGGTGCTGTAGTAAAAGCCAGCAGCAAGATGGCCCAGCTAGGTAATGGCCCGAAACCGTTCACTCGCAAGGTCACTATCTCCCTTGGCGGACCGGGTACTGGTAAGAAAGGTAAAGATGCAGTGCTGGAGGTGTTCGAAGGTACGGTTTCTTATCTTCTCCTCGGGTCACCCAGAAGATTGACTACATGATACAGAGGACGAAACTGATACTGGCAATGGGGATGAAGAGGAAGATGATGACAACCCTATCAACCCTCTCGTTGATGAACTCTTTGACGAAGTTGAGGATCTTAGGATGCAGGTGAGGACCCTCAGTGAGGTTCATCCACTCTGATGTCCCTTTCTAATGTTGTTTCTATAGCTCTTCGAAGCAGAGATGCGATGTGCCATGATCGAAGTGAAGACTCGGGAGGAGGTCATACACGAGATGGAAGAGCGTATGCGTCAGATGGACAGGCGCCACACGATGCGTCTTCGCCAGGAGGTCAGTAATTTCGTCTCATCTCGATACTATCGTTGACTTCCCTTCCGTCCATCAGCTGGAACAGAACGAGCAGAAGACGGATGCGAAAATCGACCTGTTGTATCAATCCGGATTATTCGGAAGCCCAGTAAAAAAGGGGCGGGCTCCGCCCTCTGATGAAGACGAAGTGGGTGTATCATTTACTTAGAGCTGGTAGTGGCGTTTGGTAACTGAATACCTCCTTGTTGATAGGTAGAGGACGATAATTCATCGAATTCTGAAGGAGAGGCGTTCGACTTCGGGAACGAAGGGGACTCCGATGAGGACGAAGAATTATCATCAAACGAGTCTCGATCGGCGTCTCCGCTTGCTGGTAAAGAGCGGAAGAACAAACGCCAGAGCACCTTACCCTCTGGTGGAGTTCGAGAAATACGCGAAATGACCTCTGATGGACCAATGCTACCTTCGGACACGGAGGATGCGGAGTTGACAGAGACCGATTCCGCTGCAACGAGCGTTACAGGAAGCGACAGCGAGGGGGAGGAGGACCCAGAAAGTGAGAGTGAGAGCGAGGTTTCTGATGGCGATCAGGACTGGGTTCCGCCAGAGATGCAGAAGACACCCAAGGCAAAGGGGAAAGCGCGAGCGGCTCAAGCAGCGGTCACCAAGCTGGAGAGACAGGTCGCTACCATGTCCTTGGACGATGTTGGAGACAGCTCGATGGTCGTTATCCCACTGAACAAGCCCCGGGGAAGCAATGGCCAGAAGAAACAAATGAGGTACAATCGTGCTTTCTCTGATGGCACACATGATGCTAAGAATTGATTTAACTAGACAACTTGGAAAGAAGTCTGTCGTGACTGAGGAACAGATCGAGCGAATGCTCGCCATGGAAAGTTGTCCATCGGGTGGAAAGACAATCAAGAGGCTTCTGTGAAAACAAACGTCGACGAAGACCTACCTATCTAAAGTTCCTATCTTACCTTCATGTTAAATTACAATGTACCGCCTTTCCATGGGTTCATAGAGCAATGTGCAATGGAGAAAACAACGCACTATACTACTGTGCCGGCATGCTTCAAGAGTTCCTCCCACTTGAACTCCGCAGGATTCTCATGAAAGATCTTCAACAGCTCCTTTCGCTCAGTCTCCTCGTTTCCTCCCTTACCGCTCCAAAGGTAAAATTTCTGAATCCCCATAGACAACAACTGTGCGTCTTCCTGTGTTAACAGATACCTGCCTTCTGCCCCAGAAGGAGAAGGTGTAATTTCTCCTCGCAAAAGGACAATTCCGTGTGTTTGTGCCAAGTCCGTATAATGCGTCAAGACGAGGTACGGAGTAGCAAAGGAGGCCCGGAGCTTGTATTCCTGGAGAGGTGTAAAAAGGACGGTGGACGTCGGAGGATTCGGGGACTGTGCTGCGGTGGAGGGTGTCGCAAATGGGTCCGCGTCTTTGGCAGAGGGGACTGGAGGTGACTCATGGAAGGCCCATTCAAGGAAGTAGAACTCGCTGGCGTTCTCCTCTCCGCTCTCCGCTTTGTCTGCATCAGTAGCCACGATGCGGGGTACTGGTGTTATGAAGGAAGGGTATTTCGACGCGACGCTGCTCATTTGGTTGTATAGGTCGACAGGGATGGCCGCACACAAGTATCCCCTTCCTGTCCCCTCGGAGCGCGAAGCATGATACGCAGTCCAGAGTGCCGAGACCTGTTCCGGAGTAGTGGAAAGGACACGAGGAAGGTTGAGAATAGATGATAATGGCTACGGAAAACTTTAACCACTGTCCTTCCCAAAGCTACCCACCATATTACTCACCTTCACCGGGGAGCTGTCCTTGCGGACACTTTTCACGGCTTCCGGAATCGGTGTCGCCGACGTGGCGGACGTCCTCTCAGACGGATCTTTGATTCCCTGGAGTCGAGCAGCAACTGCCTCAAGTTCTGCACGCTGCTGCCTCTGCTGCTCCTTCAAAGCAGCTTTCGCCTTTTCCTTGAGTTCTTGGACGCTGAGTCCGCTTCTGAATAATTGCGAAGATGTATCTATATAAGACACCAGTGGCGATCCAATAAAGACAACAAGATACCTCACTCCTCAGCACGTATCCGAAGTTTTTCAGCATACTTGGACTCGGGACTGGTATGTTGCCCTCGGAAGAATATTAGAGGAAGACGGGAACGCGTGCTTGCACTCGCTGGAATGGATGAGCGTTTCGTTGAAAGCAAAACGACGCGTCGTCGTAGCATAATGGCGGTCAAAACAGATGCAGAGTCACGGCGTGACAACAAAAATTACACCTTATCAACGCCACAACTTGTTGTCTCGACAGAAAGGAACGAAATTAATGGTAGCTATGAACATAAAAAGGTCATATGTAGTCCGTGTAGTCGACATTAGTACATCGTGGTATAGACATGGTCATAAAAAGAAAGAATCTGTAAAGATGGTTAGCTCAGGCGTCATTCAAGATGACAGAAGCAACAGAAGCACGCACTGCCATAGAAATAGAATTAGTCCATGGTCCCAACACCTAGCTGTGCTTCCAATAGATCCAGCTGAGAAAGCAAGACCGCTAGCACTTCACTATCGCTCTTCACAGAAGCCAACTCGCTAGTTGCCAGCTCTGCCACCGAAGCCCAGTCCCGTGCAGCAGAACGTGCCAGGCATGCCCCTTCCACATTCACCTGCCTCAAGGCGGTGTCCTGCAACGCCTTTGCCTCCAAACGAGCCCTCTCGAGAGCAGCTGCTTCAGCTCGATCCCTCATATCCTTCATCTGCTCCAACTCGCTTTGTAACGACATGATGAACATATTCTGCTCCTCCGCTGTCCTCTCACGAGCTTCAAGATTACCTCTCATCTGTTCTTCCAGAACCCCAACTTGTTTCGATAGCTCGACTGCGTCATCCCTTCGAGCCTCCTTCAAAAGATGTATCTCCTCCTCCATTGCTTGCAACTGCCTCAGCCTCTCCTTCGCCGTATTCTCTACCGACGCAAGTTGCAGTCGCAACAGCGTCACTGTAGCTGAATCACCAGGAGACTTCGGAGTATTTCCCCCCGATTGCCTGAAATGATGCATGGCCGGCGAAGGCGTGACATCCGGAAGCATGACCTGTGATATCGAGCTCGATCCATATCCACCTGGAGTGCTGAGCGCACTCAAACAAGGGCTTTCAGGTACCGGCAAAAATAGAGGGCCAAAAATGGGAGACGAAGCCCCTGATCGGAATGGTGCGTCGACTTCTGACAGCATAGTCTTAATCTCGTCCTCGCCAAGGGTGCGAGAAGCCTCGTCAGCCACTTGATCCCATGACAAAATAGACCCTCGAGGAGCTGCATGGTCGCTTGCTGGTGAAGGGCGAAGACGAAGTGATGAAGGGCTGTCATCATCGGCCGGAAGAGATGCGATAAAGGATGGTTCAGGTCGGGAGGGAGTTTCAGGAACAAGGCGTCTACGCGAACGCATCATTTCGATGCGCGGCATGGCAGGAGTAGGAGCACCGGCAACAGCTACAGGCGCAAGAAGGCGTGCTACATCTTCAAACTCTTCGTCGCTGCCTCCTTCGGATATATTGGACATGTTGCCGGCATTTACACTAGGAGTGTGTTGAACAGGCTTACTGCTCTTCGAACCTTTCTTAAGATGTTTGGGGGAGTCGCCAAAAAATATGTTGCGTGACGACGTTGGACTTTCTTTGACGGACTGGGACCGACCATGGCCATTCTTGGCACTGGACGACTTAGGCGTCGACGGAGCGACGGATGAAGATGCGGAGGGCGGGCGTGGGATGCTAGAGGAAAGGCTAGTTGTCTTTGCATGTTTCGTTGGTCGAGTGGGAGATGGTTTAGGACCCGAAGGCGCTGCCACCTTGGATTTAGACCTCGAAGGGGTAGAAGGAGTAACAGGCGATGAGTTAACGACTGCTTTCAAAGCAGTGCGGTGTGGTAGTGGACTGATAGGTCGAGCGGCCTTTTCTGAAACCGCATCGACAGATAGTGATTTGTCGGAAGATTTCGTACCTTCAGTGTCTTCGTCGGATGTGCTGAGGCGTCGACGAACACCTGCTCTGACTGGAGAAGGTGGCTTCTTCTCTCCGTCTACAGTGACGGACCTAGGCCGATACTTTGGTAAGGCGGAAGTGGTGGCAGGGCGAGGTCGAATGGTAGCTGGTTTAGACATGGAAGTGTTGGCATCAGCGGGCTTTACTGCACCATCTTCAGTTGAAGAGGGCTGAAAAGCACCAGAGTTTCTCTTTCGAGTGACCGTCCTGGAGTCAGACGACAGTGTCAGTGAGGCTCTTGGCGCAGTGGATTTCGAATCTCCTCCAATAGACGAACGAGGGGCGGCAGACTTGAGGTTGATCGCACCGGACCGTTTGGAGTCCTTCAACGCCTTTTTGGCGTTTTTGTCAAGCTCCCTGTTATCTTTATTAATAACATCTGCGAAAGCTTTGCCGACAGAAGCGAAGTTCAAAGAGTGACGGATAGAAGTGCGGCCAGTAGATGTTCTGTTTCGGCCACTGGCGTCTGGAGGCATGATGATGATAGTTCCAGGATTAAGTAAAAATGTTTCAAAAGTCTCGTAAATCGTCGTCAATGCGTGTCAAGATGATCGTTGCGCTTTCCAGACTTTTCCAAGGTTGTCGCGTTGTTGAAAACTCACAAGTTCAACTTTCAGAGATCGCGCTTGTGATGTTTGCATCTGTTGTGGCAACTTCTATTTTAGGACAGGAGTTTACCACATAAATCGACCGACCCCTTCGCGGGGCAGGTATAGAAATACACCCATCGTCACTAAGTTAATAAGCCCATACCATACTCCTTCCAGTGTCAAAGCCCATGTCGGGATGTCGACAATTTGCGCTCTCATGAGGACATACGGTATCAGAAAATACCGGGGCTCTAGAAGCGGCGTCGGAAGGAGAGTGATCGTTGCTAAAGCAGGCAGGAGCAACGTTTGGAGGATAGACTGCTCACGGCCTGTAGATAGATGAACCCTACTTTCCTCGAACGGCGGGTGAAGAACGAACATACCGACACGCAAAAACCATGCCCATGCACACGCAAGGTAAACGGGTACAAGAATGTATGGGACTGCTGGGTGAAACATGTAAATCCGTCTCCACACGTAGAAGGTGTAATGCCGGTTATCCGACAAAAGGAACGGATGGTGAATTCTGCCCCCGTCGCTTCAGTATCATCCACGCAAAAGATAGAGACATAGAAGACCCCACGTGAACAAATTCACCGTTACACTCATTGCGGCGCAGATTACCGCAGTTGCCAACTTCCGCCTGGGGACACGGAGTGAGCTCTCGGTCACACAGGGTGCAACAGCTATGAAGAACTAACAGCTTCGTTCCGAACATCCGTGTTTGCACATCTCGAAGCAAGACAACAGCCCCTCCTTCTCCACTGACCAAGATTGGCCATCCAAACGCAGTAGCAAAGGCAACAAAATAGTACAACTGAGGTAAATGGAGTGTTGGGATATGGTTAGACTTGTCACCTATTGCATTGTTCATGAGGGAACGCCACGGGAGACAGGGAAACATACCGAGAACAATTCCTCCGTTCCAGACAACGAATGCTGCAAAAAGAGCCAGTACTGATGCATACGGCACGAAAGCGGGCAATAGGTCGCCAAGCACACCGGGTAGGCTTAATACAGAGTGGACGAGATCATCTATCACAAGGTTTCGATACGAAAGAGCAACAAGGGAACCGTGTTACTCACATGGGCCCGCAACGAGTGCCGGAGGATCATGTAGCTTTGCTGGGGCATCCTCTCCAGGGGCTGCGCGTCTGAATCTGAGATACATCAGCTGACTCGAAGCATACGCATACAACACCCAGACAATGTTAGTTTGTCGAAAAGTACAACTAATCAGTCCGAGCTGTATTCTGTCTCCCTTGAGTTCCGCGTAGGATATGGTGAAAAAAGACTCACCAGCGCGGCCTTCCAATGAGCATCTTCGGAAGCTGCCACAGCGGTCCATACCACAAAGAGAAGACTCGGAACTTCGGTGTAGTAGAGGAAGCCAAAGAACCATGCAATAGGGAAGAATGCGAGGACGAGAGCATCGGTAGTTGGTTCCAGAATAGAGGAAGGAGGCCGGTTCCTTTGGTGAAAGCACAATAGCCGTGTCAACACGATTGGAAGCGCGATCAGAGTCAATGTGGTGCTGAGTCGAAGCATGGAAACGTTGCATTTGAATAAGAATACGCGTTTATAGATGAGACTCATAAGGTAGCTGGCCCACCGCATGTGAGCTCAGCCAAGCATAGGAAAGTGAAAAGATACTAACAGTCCTGGTGGGGTAGTTAATTTTGGATCCCATGTCTCGAAGTCCCCTTTACAGTACGCCTGCGCCTGAGGGATATGGAAAGGTTCATCCTGAAAGTCTTTGAGTGTCAGAAGTCTCAGAAAAAGGAGAATTATGAACCATGTAAGGTTCAGTAACCAAAGTATTCATCTCCTTCAAAACAGTAACGCATAGTCCGCAGAATACCACAAAATACGTCCGGGACGCCATGATGATGGTGTCCCAGTAGGGCAGTAAGGAGAGTAGAGCTGACACGTGTCCATCCCGGATGTGTCGGGGAAACGCCCGTGAAGTGATCGTGATCGTGATCCGACTGAACGTCCAAAAATAAAGCCCGCGTACCGTAATAGCGCCACAACGATAAGAAAGCACCTTCGAAAGAAAGAAAGCAGATCTGAGATCTGTCAATAGTTGGAGAGGTTATCGCTCGAATTGCATACAGAACACAGTAAGAAAGGAAGTATTCGTGCAGCGTTACTGAGTTGGAGAAGTATGGCATACTAGGAGTTTAAGTAATAGAAACAGACAGACCAATTGCAAGAACAAAAGCCAAGGCAGTAAGAATATATTGAGTCCCTCGAGGAGCTCAAAGAAACTAAAAACTAAACTTCAGATAGATTGCCATTATTCAAATCCCGTAACACGATTTATTACGCCACAGATTCCCAAGCGTCAGCGGCGAAGATCGAATCGCCACCATCAGATCGCTTCTTGGTATCTTCCCTACATTTATTCGTGAGAAGCGTTATCGCTTGGAACAAAAAAATCATCATACCAGGCCTCTTTGGCGAAGATCTCTGAGTGGAGCTCACGTTTCTCCCTGGGATACACGGTAAGCGGTGGTGTCATGACAATAAAGCTGAGCATTTACCACGCGTCGTCAGCAAAAATAGCGCCTGCAGCGTCTTCTCTCTTTTCCCTGAAGCAGACAATAAGCAAGTGAGATGACATTCCAGCGATGGTCATTTACCAGGCATTAGCAGCGAAAATGGAACCCAAGGCGTCTTCTGGCTTCTCGTCTCTCTTAGTAGGAGTCTTCTCCCTGAATAAGCAGGTCGGTACAATGTCGCGGTGGAGAGAATTATTCTCTTACCACGCGTCGAAAGCAAAGATCTCAGTGGCTTGTCTCTTGTGCTTCCTGCGAGCACTGTGAGGAAAGATCGGCAATAAGAAGAGTTACAACTCTATACCATGCAGCGGCGGCAAAAATCTCGCCAGGCTCGTCATCCCCGGCACCGCGAGCAGCTCTAGAACGATATTGTTAGTCGTCCCCAACACGAATGAGAGTGAGGGAACGCGTACACTTCACGAGCGTTAGACGTGATTGGAAGCGGCGCGCCCGCAACGGTGTACGCGCCGAGAAGGAGGATGAGGGAGAAGTACTTCATGTCAAGAATGATGAGATGGATGGGAGAGGAAGAGTGTAAGGGAAAGAGATACAAGGTTGGGCTTTTTAACTGAGGACGGATAGGACTTTATAGACCGAAGCTCCCACTCAAGTAGTATACGGGGGTAGAGACTAGCGTGTAATGGACACCTCGACATGTCGTCGTCGTCGTCGCGGATATGAACATCGGAACAGCACGTTGACACAAGGCCGAGTCTTCCTCCAACTCACAAGGCTGTGAGAAAGGATAATATAAGTCAAAGGGAGTACAGAGTACAGATGATAGATCGGTGTTTCGCGGCTGACTTGACTCGGAAGATAAGACCCGAGATCACGCATGAAATATTTAGTAGTAGCTCGTCACTGTAGAGCTGTTGTGGCGGCTGTTGTACACAGAGCACTCCCACTGCTCTCATGCTGAGATCACTAGAGCCATGTCTTCCCATTCCTATTCCACCCCGATGACAAGGTCCAATGGATTCATCCGTACAATCCCTTATAATTACACTCCGCGGTTGTTCCACGGGCCAGTTTCTGATGGCATCCCGGCGAGATGATGCATAATGAATCTCAGAGCTCGGAGATCATAGATACAATTATAACATCAAGTACGCTCCCGCAGATTCATGGAAGCAAGGGGAGATAGGATCGATAACACCAGTCGCTGGATCTTTGGTGGCGCGATAAGTTGATACCATGCATTATCGTACAGCTTGACCAGCAATTCAACAGGCAAATAGACTAGGAGATGACAGAATCCAGTCCAGAATAGACCTCAACTTGGACAAGCAATGTCGCGGGACCAGTGGGCAATGTTCGGAAAGGTGACAGTGAACATACCTTGTCAAGTCATGATCACAAGTTACAGAAATGGGGCGTCACTCGGATCTACTCGGGTCCATTTTGCACCTTGCCACCTCCATTTAGGCAACTAGTTGATGCTTTTCTCAGGACACTGGCTTTGAAACCCCGGCTAGTGCTTTGATTCTAACAGATTTATAGAATCCAAGAAAGTTGATACGATCGCTAGAGCTGATGTTATTGATGTTCAATTACCGGTCTTCGGTCTTCTCTGTCATGTCTTCTTGCGAGTGATTCAAAAAATCGATCCTATTCTGTGAAACGAATGCTCTACAACGACTCCGTTACATTTCTATATCCTTGCTTGACTATCGGATCACTGGTACAGCCTTTCTATAACCAAGAGCTTCTTTCCCCATTCCAGTTATGTGGTAAAGAAGTTGGGCTGGTGCGCCTGGATCCCCAGGATTGAAATTTCTGGACTGTCTCTCAGGTGTCAGGACTTGACTCAGAGTAAATAAATGACGCACGACTTGTTTCGTTTCTCCAACTTGCCTCTCCTCATGCCCAAGCAATCTATCCCTTACATCCCCCTCGCCCAAGACACGAAGACGACGGTCTCGGATCGGTCTCCTTCCACATGGCGAAAAGGGGCTTTCGTAGCAGCGTTTGCAGCGTCCTTACTCCTGAACGTGTACTTCTTAGTCGTCTGGGAGCTTCATAAAGGCCCACGAAACCCATTGTCTCCCCAAATCTCTTATTGTTTGTGGTTCCCGCTAGATCCTCACATACCTGCGGCTGACATTTCTTTGGCAGCACCCGCTCAAGATGTATTGGAATACACCACGGTGGCCTTCTCGAGCGGATTCGGAAACGACATTCCCATCTGGGATCGGCCCCCTTCTGAAGAGGTGGATGACGCATGGAAGGAGCTGTATAAATGTGCCCGTCTACTCCAGAGCTGAATTGCTCGTGACTCACACGCTTTTTATCGATATTTCAGACGCCTACAATAGTATTCCTAGAAGCCAGGCAGCCCTTCTGACCAACCGAACCTATCCAATCCTCGGCGAAAAGGGGGAATACATGGTTGCACTTGACGTCTTTCATCAGGTATCGCTTGTTGTTCACTTTCACAAGACTTAAGCCTCACTCACTCCACCCGTTTATTTTTGCCACCAGTTACATTGTCTAGTGAGTTGGGTTCTCGAATTACAGCCTCACGAAAATATCCATTAACCGCGCAACCTAAGGATGAAGTCCGGAAGGCAATGTACCCGGAAATCTATCCACACACTTCCGAGGGAATGCACACCGATCATATGCGCCACTGTCTATCCAGTCTACGACAGTCCCTCATGTGCTCAGCTGACGTGAGTACTATCGTGTGGCAATGGTCGGAGAACGCCCAAGCGGCGAAGGAGAGGAGTGATATCATTCATACGTGTCGCAATTTCGAGAAGATAAGGGGTTGGGCGAAGGAGCACTATCTGCCTGTACAGCAGAATATGTCGGTTTACATCCCGGACGACCTGACAATCCCATCGTCGTGAAGCTTTGAAGTCAGTTTCAATAGCTCTAGCGAATAGTTAGGTAATTGCTATCAATCTGGTAATACAACGGTAAACTTCTAGAACGAATGTCGACAAGTCTGAGGGACTATAGGATTTCAAAGCTTAGGGCTCATTGCAGGTTAAATAAATTGACTAGCACAGCAGCCGAAGGGATACGTTTGCAAATACAGGGATCCTAGCGCTCTGGGATAACAAGACAGCATAGAGAACTCTCGTTGTTCATAGCAGGTAAACCGCGAGCGTCTACGCCACCGCCACATTCTCATTATACTTAACACGCCACCCAACGTTCGGATCATATTGACCGTGACATAGCTTTATAGACAATACTAAGCCTTTGCTTCCATCCTACGGAATGGATAGTGGATCTCAGCTGAGACGGCATATGTAAACATCCATGACAATCCCGAGCTATCTGTCCTCGAGAGTCTAGACGGCGGTTTTCATCACAAAAAAGAGACCGGGAATGTTCCCCAGGGGCTAGACATAAGCGAAGCGGCCGATTCGCGGAAGCCGATGTGGCGGTAGATCATAGACTGACAGATCGTCTGTAGGAAAATACAGTGACTTTGAATGCGACAACCACTTACATTTGTTTCGTTAGTAGCCGCCAATCCAAGGCTCGCCCCCTGAGCCTGACAAGTGAACGCAGTTTCAGTCATCCACTCCCTTGATTAAGGGGAAGATACTCAATGGCTACCTTCTCCCATACCGAATTTATCAAAGTGGTGGCGATACCGCGCCTCTGATAGTTAGGATCAACGGCAAGATAGTTCAATCACCAAGATTCCAATCTCCCCTGAGCATGTCAGCCCTCGGGCCTCAGCAATCCTCCCGAGGAATGATGAAAGAGCCATAGGTACCTGAGGGCCCAACACCTTCTCCGTCAAGGCATTAAATTCTGACTGATACTGAGAAACAAGGGTAAGATATTATGAGAGCACAGTGGACAGGGAGGCTAACCGTCTTCGTATGCCATTATTTTCCCTCGGGAGACAGCTTGTGCCAGAACTCATAAAACCCGCTTCGACGTTGTTCCTCGCTGAGAGGGAATTTCGAGTAAGCATCGAAAGAACAACCAAAACAGGATCAAATGTCTTGTCAATACCTTGCGAAAAGTTCTTGTCCTGGACCCCACCATAAAGCGACTACGCTTCTCCCTCCGTCATCCATAGCAAGGAATACCCGGCCACCTATGGCGGCAGCTCTGGTTGTTGCTCGGACTACTGTCTCCCATAGAGTGGTGTCGCCCCCCAACAGAGCACTGATCGACGTCTCATCTAGAGTCATGGAGTCAACGTGACCGTGCAGGGACAAATTTGAAATTGTTTACTCAAATCGTAGGCCTTGCCACAAATATGGACGACATCCTCCAGCCGAGATTTTGTTTATCTGCCATTCAGACCTGCTCCGGTGCATGAAAAGTGCAGTACCAACCAGTTCATTTAGTATGTGGACAGACTCAGGCATTTTTGAAGCACGTTATTTATCGCCTTTCAAGTTTCGTTGGCCTTTCAGAAACTGAAACTCGTCTTGACACTCACCTTATCCCGTTGTTGTAAGACAAGCCGGGATTATAACTTGTATGAGTATCAGATTCCCAAGGCTGAAAGCCGCGGTTAAGTATGTAGCCTTGCCCGTTTCCATATGGCTGCTCTTCCATTCGGCCAGCCTTGCCGTTATACTTCTTGTTCCTAACCTTATCGTTGGAACAATGGACACAAGGGGCAGGGGCGCCGGGTTCTGGTATAGATCTTGAGACGTTGATGATGCGGTCACCTTCTCTCTACCCTCACGTTGGCGATGGAAAAGGATGCTCCAGAGCAGTTGACCTTCGAGCGGTCGTTCTATGTCGGAGGTCAAATAACACTGGTTCTGTATGGTGAGCTACCTCGCTTATGCGCATGCAACCTATGCATTTGGTAAATGAATCTGTTTACTTGCAGGGATACATCTTTGTTTATTTTCTGCTTCCAATTACATTATGCTCAAAGGTCCAGGAGGAGTGAAAGAGGCGAAGTTCTATATTGCGTACGGCTCGGCGTTGCTCATACTGGTAGACACCTCACGTCTTTTTTTGCGTTCACTCCGTTTCTGACCCCCATTTGAAAGTGGACTATTGGTGAGCTGCATGTGCATCCCTTTATTCTATCCTTTTGTAGTTGAATGGGCTTTCAAAAGCTCTTGCTTGCAACGCGGTTTTCGGTCAGTATGTCTGGATCGATCATCGAGATGAAGGAGGACCGGCTGTCTATCTTTTTGCGCACATCGCGGATTGGTACAATACATGGGGCACAGCTGCTGGTATCTCTATGAATTTTCTGGCCGACGCTTTGTTGGTACGTCCTCCAGCCATCGCTTTTCCGCGTCAAAGTTTAATCCGGGGACGTAGTTGTACCGATGTTACATCATTTGGGCCTCGTCTTGGCCAGTGGTCGCTTTCCCTATCGTCCTGTACCTGGGTGCAATGTGTGGGTGCCTGCCAGGTTCCGAACTCTATTATACTGTTCTCATCAGACTGTCCTTCAGCGATGGCCATCCTTTTGATCTACGAAAGCGCCCAGCCCGGAGCGAACTTCTTCAAGGATAGAGCGGTTGGTTTCGGCGTGCCCTACGTTTCTATGACCATAAGCTTGAACACCATCGTCACTCTTCTAATCGTCGGTCGACTGGTCTTCTTGCGCAACAAGGTTCGGACAGTGCTCGGGCCAAAGCACGGGAAGATGTATACCAGCGTAGCGTCCATCATGATAGAATCAGCGGCACCGTTCACCATTCTGGGCATCGGCTACGTGATCACGTACGCTCGTGATAGCCCAGTTTCGTTCGCTTTCGTTCAAGTATGGGGTGATTTTTGCGTGCGTGCTTCTCCGTGTTGGCTGGACCATCCTGCCTGACATTCGGGTAGGCCATATCACCGCAGCTCATCATTCTCCGCGTTGCAATGGGTCAGGCTTGGACCAAAGACACCGTCGGTCGAGTCTCCACAGGCCTCACCTTCGAAGAACCATCTGGGGAGCCAAAATCAGAATCGGACGGTCCGATGTCGCCGACCGAAGGGATGTCGACCACTCAGTATGCTTCTACAGCGGTAAAATCTCGCGCTGACTCCTCTATCGTATGATTCCTTGCGGTGACCAACTCTCCGAGAGGGGCGGACTGGTTGATATTGACTGACAGACCTTAGTATTTATCGGTCGAGCTCCTCTCACGGACTGTTCGTTCTCGTGCGCAGTGCCCTCAGCATGTATTGTGTAATTGATCCCTCCTCTTGAGGAGGAAAGGGACACGTTTATATTCTTAATATCTCTTCCTATTCGTACATACATTACCATCCAGAGAGTGGAAATAATTGTCTTCACTGTTTATGTGGTGTTCGTTTGAGCATACAAGTCTGACAAATGAAGTTGTCGTATGTTATCTACCCTTCGAACTGTTAGCATACCACAGCACCAGAGAGGTACCAAGTCGTCTTCTTGAAACTGGGCTCGGAAAGAGAACATTTTACTTCAACGCCTCACACCAATGTGGCGCACATATTCTAGCTACATAGATTTTACATGTCATTGCTACATGATCTTTATTTAAAGAAACTTCCGGGTCTTAATCATCACACGCCAGTTTAATCGTCAAGCTTCAGCTCGTCTGAAGCAGGAATAGGTCTTTCAGCCTGAGGCGTGATGCGAGCACCATGGCGGCGTTCCTTGGTGTCACGGTAGTCGACGATAGCAGACTAAAAGATGTCATAGTATCAATAAACAGCTTCCAACGGTAATCCATGTCGATACGTACATGAGCAGTGATACGGTTATCCCACAGGACGACGGTTCCAGGAGACCACCTGACCCGTACCTGAGCATCTACGCCCTTGTCGATGGCATCGTAAAGGACGTTCAGAATTGCATCTTAAGGCCGGTCAGGAGATGGATAAGGTTATCATGTGATGAATGTAGCTTACCGCTCTCCTCCTTCTTGAGCCCGACAATTCGACGGGTGAATTGCCGGTTGACATAGAGTGCCTCTTCGCCGGTGACGGGGTGCTTACGAACGATCGGGTGCTCGTTCACGACGGGGTCACGGCGGACAATTCCTTTGCACTGATTAGCGAGGGTGTACGGAAAGTATTTTACCGTAAAGACATACCACCGCGATTTCCAGAGCGAGAGAACTCGGCTTGCTCAAGACCAGAGTGGGTCGCTTTCAGGGTACGAAGGAAGGCAACAAATGTAGGAGACAGTTTCTTAAGGACAGAGACTTGCGAAGCCTAGAAGTGAAGGATACCTTAAGTTTGCAGAGGGTGTAAGTATCTCAGCAAGACTTACGAAGACGGTATCGCCACCAGAAGCGGGTTGAGATAGAAGGAAAAGAGTGGTCAGACCGGGAGGTTGACGTTCATAGGAAACGTCAGAGTGCCAGACTATAGGCTCTGGATTAATACGAGATTCGGGGCAAGCAGAAGGATCTGCTTGCCTGAAGAAAGAATTTTGTCTTCTTGCTCGAAGTTGAAGGTCGTATTCGCGTCTCTATGAATGGAGTTGGGAAAAGGGATGAAGACACAGAGATAGGTATTTACCTGTATACAAGGTGCAGCTGGGGGTATCCTTCGGGATGTCCGGATGTAGGATGAATGTGGAGCCTGTATAACTTGAGCCTGTGAAATGCATTGGTAAGAGGAATCGGACGTACCGGCCGAAGTGCCTTCCCCACTCCAAGTAGAAGTCGGGACCTTTGTCGATGAAGTCCTGCTGGTCTCTGAAAGCAACAACTCCACGCCGGGCAACCTGGAAAAAGATGAGAACAGACAGAAAGATAGGCTTGAAAAGGCTAACCTCCAAAGCGAGCTGATCTCGGCCGTCCGAGTCCAGGTTAGCCAAGGAAACACCAGTAACTTCAGATCCCAGCGAAGGTGTTAGTTCAACCACGGTCGCATTGTCCAAGAAAGAGCGAGGATTGGGGTGATTCAATGCACGAGAACCTGGATCGGTATGCTCGAAGGGCGCAAGCGGCTCATAGTGTTCATCCACGAAAACAGGCAGCAGATGAGCATATCGATACTCTTCTCCAGACAATTGAACTTGGGCAGCTGGAGTGCGAAGCTTCAAAGTTGCGGTGTTCTCAGTGACAGCAGTGGTAGTAGTTGTAGTCGCCATGCTCAGTCCAGTATTTCTCAATTACAGAGCGGGGCGTTATATACGGCAACATAAGATTGGGAAGATTGGCGTCATCTAGTGCCCTGACCACGCAATCGGCCAGATATCGTAACTGGTGTGAGTGATGATGTGAGTTTTGCAAAGGGAATCTGGCTATGTCGAAAATCGCATCGAATTCTTATCGTTCGGTTCAATGTTCGACCGCCCGTAAGTAAAAGCAACAGTCCAATATCCGAAGTTGCATTTCGATGTCGGCGTCTAAGAATGAAATGACGTGCGTGATTAACTCTTGTGGCGGTGTCCATTGTTGTGACAAGATGCCCATAGCCTTCTTGCTTTACCACGGTCCAGAATCTATCCACATTCGTCCGAAACAAAAAGAACGATACCTTCATTCCAGGTGGTCTGCTGCTGATCTTCTGCGACAGAAAGACAATAAGATATGCCGTACCTTATGGACTTAAGTTATTCCTTATCTCTGAGCCCCCTAGCTAGCGAATACACTGGCTGCTTCATACTCGCGCAAAAACTGGCTTTTCACGGTCTCTCTGATGTTTTTTTCGAGCGAACGCAGTGCTTGGGTCCTCCTTTGCGCTTCTTGATCGAGATTTGGATGCCTGTACCTGTGGGCACAGACACCATTGGTCCTTATTGTGTAGTCACTCACCAAGATCCCCGATCCGCGTGCACTTTTTGTCTCACTGATGCTTCATAGATACTATTGTTCAATTGTCTTTCGCACTCGAATCAAGCTTCTATCTTCCTGTCTTGGATTATTGTCCGGAAGAAATTTCCGTGGGTCGGGGTTCGTCAGACGGTACAAAAAGGCCTATGCGCCGACTTTCTTTTTTCCACTGCCCTTCCTTCCCGTAGTCGTTCCCTCTCCTCCTGCCCCCGCTCCGTCGTCTTCCCTGATAGCCACTCTTCGCCATGGAGGAAGCCAAACCTTACGACACCTCGGCTGAGCAAGTCAACATGACTGCCGCTTATCTTCGACCCCGTCATGCTCCCGATATTCCAGAGGACATAGAATTCTTGAGGGATCATGTCGGCGATCCTAACCTGGATCTCACCCAGCTTCGTCGCAGGTCTCCTCAGCAACAGGCGACCGAAATGGCTCAGAAGAAGATATACTCTCAGTCAGACTTTGATGTCGAGGACCACCACGAACAGTATGACTCTGATAGGTTCTCTTCTTCGAGAGCAGAATCTCGTAACTCGACTGCTATCGAGTTTGACGAGTGCGTATTCATCTATAATCCTTCTTATCATGTGCTGACTAGATCCCAGCGAGTCACCCTATCCCGAAGTTAGAGCCGCCGTCTCCAGTACGGATGACCCCGAAATGCCCGTCAATACTTTCAGGATGTGAGTACTTTCTCTTCCCGCCAGATGTATTTTACTGATCTGTTTGGATCTCCAGGTGGGTCTTGGGTGTCTTTTTCGCTGTTGCCGTATCCGCATTTAACCAGGTCCTGAATTTCCGATGTGCGTCCAGGACTCTTATTCGATCAATTTGATACTTACATCCTCCCAGATCCCTCCGTCTTTATCACCGGCATAGTCGCGCAGTTGATCTCCTTGCCTTTCGGGAAGGCGTTAGAGTACATCCTCCCAACGACGAGGTTCAACACTTTCGGCTACGTTTGGTCTTTGAACCCAGGTCCATTTAACGTTAAGGAGCACGTCTGCGTCACTGTAATGGCGAACGTCTGCGTGCTTGGTGCCTACGCCACGGAAGTGCTCGCAGCACAACAGATGTTTTACAACCAGTCGTTCGGCTACGAGTACCAGGTCCTGCTCGCTTTGGGGACACAAGTGCTAGGATTTTCCTTTGGTGGTATCCTTCGCCAGTTTGTCGTCTACCCTGCGAGTATGATTTGGCCCGGCGCTTTGGTCAACTCAGCCCTGTTCAACACCCTTCACAAGAACTATCGCCAGCGCGAGAGCGGCCACATGAGTCGGGAGCGCTTCTTCCTTCTCGTCTTTATTGGCAGCTTCACGTGGTATTTCTTCCCTGGTTTCATCTTTACCGCCTTGAGTATGTTTAGCTGGGCGTGCTGGATTGCACCGGACAATGTCACCGTAAACGCTCTTTTCGGAACCAGCTCCGGTCTGGGAATGGGTATCTTGACTTTTGACTGGTCAATGATCGCTTACATTGGTAGCCCTCTTGTTACACCTGTATGTGCCGTTCTTTTCCTGTTTTTCCTGTTTCCTGACTGATCTGTCTTCCTAGTGGTGGTCCGCCATGAATACGACTGCATCCTTTATACTTTGGTTCTGGATCATGGTACCAATCATGTACTGTACGTTAATCCGGAACTTCTCTCAAACATCTTCTTACACCTTTACCAGTTACGAACACCTTCAACACCGCGTACCTACCCATCTCGTCTTACTTGGCTTGGGATAACACGGGTATGCCCTATGACCCAGCGGCCATCGTAACCGACAGCCTCTTCGATGCGGAGAAGTACCGCGCTTACTCGCCTGCATTCGTCTCTGCTACTTTGGTCATGGCCTACGGTACCTCCTTTGCTGCATTCGCCTCTGTTATTGTACACACTATCTGTAAGTTTTTCTCACAAATCGTGTGTTCTCAAGAACTTACTCTTTTGTCTATTAGTGTGGTTCCGTCGAGATATCGGCCGCCGCATGCGCAACACCCTCAGGGACGAGAGAGATATCCACTCTCGCCTCATGCAGGTCTATCCGGAGGTGCCAGGGTGGTGGTACGCCCTTGTTGGAGTCCTTTCTTTTGTTTGTCTCCTGGTTGCCATTGAGATCTTCCCCACTAAGCTCCCCATCTGGGGTGCCGTCGTCGCGTTGGTCCTCGCTCTACTGTTGTCCATTCCACTCGCCATGCTTCAAGCCATCACCAACCAGCAGATTGCTCTGCAGGTCATGCATGAGATGATCGCTGGATACATGTTGCCTGGGCGCCCCATCGCGAACGTGATCTTCAAGACAATCGCCTACATTGGGACCAATCAAGCGGTTGGCTTCGCCAGTGATCTCAAGCTCGGTCACTACATGAAGGTCCCTCCAAGGATGATGTTTTCTGTCCAAGTTGTCGCTGTCATTATCACCTGCTTCGTCTCGACCGGCATTCAAACCTACATGTTTGCCAACGTCGTTGATATTTGCACGCGCGGTCAGAAGCAAGGCTTCATCTGTCCTGGAACAAACATCTTCGCGACTGCTTCGTTGTTGTGGGGTGGCATCGGCCCTCAGCGTCTCTTCAGCCCAGGAGCTCCGTAAGTAATGTCTACCTATTTCACTGATGTGTTTACTTACTTCGTATCGCCTTCTAGGTACGCTCATATGCTATGGTTCTTCCTCATCGGTGCTTTCCTTCCTATTCCCTTCTACATCCTTGCACGTCGCTTCCCTCTGTCTTTCTGGCGGTACGTCAACATCCCCGTCTTCTTCGCGGGTGTCGGCGCCATCCCCCCAGCGAGCGGTGTCAACTACATTGCTTGGTCCATCACCGGTTTCTTCTTCAACTACTTCATCCGCCGAAGACACTTGCGCTTCTGGATGAGATACAACTACATTCTCAGTGCAGGCCTCGACGCTGGCGTTGCGATATGTATTCTCTTCATTTTCTTCACCCTCACGTTGCCAAAGGGCGGCGTGACGCTGGACTGGTGGGGCAATACGGTGTGGATGAACACGGCAGACGCCAATGGAATACCACTTCTCACGGTTCCTGAGGGAGAGACGTTTGGCCCCGCGACATGGTCATAAGCTGGTCTTTTGACTATCTGTCTTCGCGCTGTTTCTCTTTTCTCTTGGGTCCACGGGTTGGGTGATCTTATTCCTTTTTGCATGATGATCTTGATGACTGTATTACTCTCTGGCTATCCCATATACAACATACACTTAGCAGCATTTATTGACGCTCTCTCCTCTCCCCCCTCGCTTTTTATTTCACTTATTTTATTCGTTTCACGTTTTTCCGATTACCCTTACGTCTCACATGTATCAAAATGACTGCAATGATAGCTTTTCATGCCTTGGAGCTTGTTCAGGTAGAGTGTTAGTGGGAGATGATAACGATTGTAACAAGAGAAGAAACTTGAAAAGGATGCCGTGACCAGAAACTGTTTGGAAACCCTTGGAAACTCTGATGCGGTCGTCCTGCGGCGTAAGTATCGCGGTCGTGGCGTGAGAACATTGGGATCCATGTTGTGACAGAATGTGACTGATTCCCTCTAAACACCACCACCATTATTATGGCTTTCTTCGACGGCGACACGACTGAAGACGACCTTCTGCGCGACCGCTCGCGTACTTTTGAAGAGTTCCTCGAATCAGAGTCGGATCTCTACAATTACAGAGATGAAATACACCGCATGCTCCGAACAGACCAGACGCGTCTTATTGTCAATCTAGACGACCTGCGCGACTTTAAGCGCGATTTTGCTGATGGTCTGCTCAAAGACCCTGTTGATTTCATCCCTGCTTTTGATAATGCCCTTGCCAGCGTCGTCCAACGCGTCGTAGACCCGGAGAAATACGATATTGCGACAAAATCGTACAAAGTCGGATTCAGCGGGTCATTTGGTGACCACCAAGTCAGCCCTCGTACTCTGCATGCCTCACAGCTTGGGAGGATGATTTCCTTGGAAGGGATCGTCACGCGTTGCTCATTGGTCCGACCGAAGATGCTGAAATCGGTGCATTACTGCCCCGAAACGCAGCTTTTTCACTCTCGTGAATATCGAGACGCGACTTCATCTACCTCTACCCTTCTTCCCACATCTGCTATTACCCCACAAACGGATGATGACGGGCATCCCTGCAGATGGAGTATGGGCATTGTGTATTTAGAGATCATCAGAGGATTAGCATTCAGGAGATGCCTGAACGTGCACCAGCAGGACAACTTCCGCGTAGCACAGACGTGATACTGGATGATGATTTAGTGGACCACTGCAAACCAGGAGATCGTATTCAGCTGGTGGGCGTGTATCGCAGCGTAGGCGGAGGTTCGAGCGGCGCATTCAAGTGCGTGCTGGCCAATTCTAAAACCATTGTGTCTTCTGATACCCTCTCCTTGTAGATCCCTCATATTAGCCAATAACATCAATCTCCTCTCCTCAAAAATCGGCGGTGGCATCGCTCAGACGGCTCTCACAGACCAAGACATCCGAACCATCAATCAGCTCTCCAAAAGATCCAAGATCTTTGACCTGCTTTCTGAATCCCTGGCCCCCTCCATCTATGGGCATGAACACATCAAACGTGCCATACTCCTCCTGCTTCTCGGTGGTGCAGAAAAGAATCTTCCTAATGGCACTCATATTCGTGGCGACATCAACTTACTCATGGTCGGTGACCCATCCACCGCTAAATCCCAGCTGCTTCGGTTCGTTTTAGGGACTGCGCCGTTGGCCATCGCTACCACTGGCCGCGGAAGTTCTGGCGTGGGTTTAACCGCCGCTGTCACGACAGACCGCGAGACCGGAGAGCGTAGGCTCGAGGCTGGTGCAATGGTCCTTGCTGACAGAGGGGTTGTCTGTATTGATGAGTTCGACAAGATGTCTGAAGTGGATCGAGTGGCCATTCACGAAGTGATGGAACAGCAGACGGTGACGATCGCTAAAGCTGGTATTCACACGAGTTTGAACGCGAGGTGTAGCGTCATCGCTGCTGCCAATCCTATCTATGGACAGGTGAGGCCTTCTCTGTGTGCTGTAGTTGCTTCCCGATTTAACGAGTTTGGTTATAGTATGATATTCACAAAGATCCCACTCGAAATATCGCCCTCCCTGCCTCCCTGCTCTCGCGTTTCGATCTTTTGTTTGTCGTAACAGACAATGTTGACGAAGAGAGAGACCGTAAGATTGCTGACCACGTTCTCCGTTTCCACCGATATATCCCTCCCGGTGTCGAAGAAGGCACACCTATACAGGACAGCCTTTCCCAACCTCTCTCAATTGACGGCCCGAACACTCAGGAGGGAGATGCCACTGATACCAGCCCGTGGGAGAAGTTTGATCCTCTGCTGCACATCGGTGTGAACACGGGCAGGCAGACGCGGAGCAAGTCCAAAAAGAAAGAGATCTTGAGCGTGGCCTTCGTCAAGAAGTACATCCAGTATGCCAAGAATAGGCCTCCTCCCGTTTTAACCAAGGGCGCTGCGGATCACATTGTCAGGGTTTATGCTGACCTGAGGAATGAGGAGATGGCGGAAAATCAGAGGAAGGTTCGCTCGTTCTCGTCCTCCTGTCATTTTTTGTTCTGATTATCCTTTAGACCTCTATACTCACTGCGCGTACGCTTGAAACACTCATCCGTCTGGCTACGGCACATGCAAAAGCCCGTCTTTCAACAAAAGTGGACGAGACTGATACCACAGAGGCGGAGGCTATTATGCGTTTCGCTCTCTTCCAAGAAGTCTCCAAGCGTCAACACAGGAAGAAGAGAAAGTTGAACAGCGGAAAAAAGGCTCGTAAAGGCGAGAAGGGAGGGTCG
>RZIO01000002.1:3232460-3243601 GCA_004338095.1 Gloeostereum incarnatum
GCTTGCCACCCGGGGCTCCTCAACAGCCCGCAACACAGGACCCGATCTGGGGTGATGACAGTCAGACACAAGATATGCAAGTCGACGAGCAGCCTCCTGATGACGGAAAGATCAAACCTGCGAGGTGAGAATTTCTGCTGACTATCAGACAGACGCTAACGTTTTTTTTCATCGACCCTAGGCTTGCGCTATTCCGCTCTAAAGTCGGGAAGCTGTGGGGCTCGAACTATCAGGATGAAGAGCATGTCTTCTTCCCTGTGTTCTTGCAGGCCGTCAACGAGGGTCTCTCGACGGATGAACTCTTTGGTACGGCGGAAGCCACCGAAGCTTGTAACATGATGGCAGAGAAAGATGAGTTGATGCTTAGTGAAGGCATCGTCTACAAGATATGACAGGTTGTCAGTATGTGTACTATCTATTCGCTGTGACTCTTGTTTTCTGTATTTTCTTGTGTAATGCGTGAGACCCAGAGCCTCGAGGCTATGGAAACTATTACGACCCTTGCAAGTGTGACGTTCCAGCCGTTTTGGATCGTGTCGTAATATCTTCCGCCTGAGAGCACCCACAAACCAACATCCTGTCGAGTGAAAGCCAACGGACCTCTCAGAGATCATGGAAACAATGAACCTCGATGATTCAGGGACGGTGGCAGAGGAGGATGATGGGAAGATTGAACCAGCTCGGTGAGTAAGGTTAATTTCAGTAGCTAGCTCTCGTTCTGTGAGCCAAAACTGAGCATGTTAAAAAGAGTGTTCTTGTTCCGTGGAAGAGTCAAAGACGCATTCCGCACGAGATTCCAAGAAGAAGATGAGGTGTCCTTCCTGTCGCTTCTAGAGGTCGTTAACGAGGGGTTGTCGAAAAACACAATGTTTCACATGGCGGAAGCCATGAGAGCCGCAAAGATAATGGGAAACAGTGAGGAATTGATCTTGTCAGAAGGGATCGTCTATAAGATGTGAATGCGGCTGGGCGCTGCTCCTGCGGTCGGATCTCCGAGTCCTAGTCTGAGCGACGTACATATTGTAGTCACCTGTAGCGCCGTAGTCTGTATATACGGAAGCATTGAGGCGTGGAGGGACAGTAATGAACTTTGACGGTCCATGAAGGCGCAAAATGTAAAAACGCCACCAACTTGCTCCGCCACATGATCATAGCTCCGATGAGTCATGAATTCGGACGCGGAAATTCCTTGCCAGTTTAATTTCTGGCTCTTTCCTTCACATAAACTGTTGCAATTTGATGTCTGCGGCAGCATCTAAACTTGTAATTGAATCCCCTACGAGGGAGGAGTCCTCCTTCATAGATGACGAACCCATCCCGGAATCTGAGCGGAGATCTCTGGAAAGGCTTGCCCAGATTTCACCTCCAACGTCTTCTGGACCTATCATTGCAGTCGATCTGGATGATGTATTGAGTGAGACAAATCATGCGATAGCCGAGTGTGAGCTTCAACTATTCTCATTATTGTGGAGGCATCGACCCCGAACGTGATTTACACAGGGCACAATGAGGTGTATGGGACGGATATGACCGTTTCTTCGTTCTACTGTAAGTAAGTCGTTCCATCTGTATGTGAGCGGGCCCTCCTCTGACCTACCCGGAACGAAGATTATTACTATTGGAAGGTAAAGCTCGCTTACCTTCCGTGTTTTGTGATCTTTGCCTTATTGAGACCCTAGAATCCCTACTGGGGCTCGATCCGAGAGACCTTTGAGAAGGTCACCGCCTTCTACGCGACGGACCGTCTTTACCAAGCCAATCCTGTTCCTGGGGCGCGTGAAGGCGTACAAACTCTGAGAGACATGGGATATCGACTCATCATCGTTACTGCACGTGCTCAGGAAGTCCATGAGAAGAGCTGGAAGTGGGTCAACTATCACTTCCCCGGTATGCCTATTCACACTCGAGTGATTGGGGTACGTACTCACCGAACTGCGCAATAGGCATATTCGACAGTGTAATCTGTACTGGTCAATTCAAAGACGCACACAAGAATCCTGGGCACGAAGTTATCACCAAGCTATCAAAGGCCCAGGTAAGAGCCATCCTTTTGTCTGCATAATTGCGCGTTCTTACAATCTACCAGGTCTGTGCAGATCTAGGAGCACAGCTCCTCATAGACGATTCCTCCGAGAACGCGTTGCAAGTCATAAATGCCAAGGCGCCTACACGTGTATTGCTATTCGGAGATTACCCTTGGAACCAGAGGACGTGTAGTAAGGATAACTCTCATGATGGGACCGTGTTTGAGACGCGATTGAAGGCAGAAGGAGGGAGAGAATTTTGGAAAGATGTACGCCACCATTCGGTTCCTGTCTTATAGGCACTGATGCATTTTTTTTCTAGGAAACCGTAGAAATACCTGAAGGGGCGCCATTATGGAGGATCAAGAACTGGGCAGAGGCAGTTCGATGGGTTAAGCGTGCCAAATCTGAAGGAAAGATTTAGGTAGCAGAGGGGGCGCGGCCGTATTATGTAGATTACCGATCGGCCAAATATCGCACAGGTGATTTATCACATGTAAATGAGACACCACATATACCTCTGCTCATCATGCGTCCATCCTGCTCTCGACCATGGCTCCGGTGCTTTCTACCCTACGTTCGAAGGAATGGATAATTCAAGCCTCAAAGGCGTACTCTGCTAATCGTCCGGCCATTCAACGCGTTCTGAATATCTCTTTTGTACTTTACATTCTCGGATCTACTTATCGCAGTCTTTCTGCTCGTCCTTCAATATCTACCACATCATCGCGAGGCAGGAAAGGAAAAGGCAAGGCAAAGAATGATCAGGAACAGTCAGGGAAGCCGGCCAGAGTTGCAGTGCGTCTCATCGAAATCGCCTCTGTAACTACTACTCACCAGGGATACTCAGGTTGACGCGGTCTTTTATCAACGACTTGCCGCTCTCTTGCGAATTGTGATCCCGGAATACGCTCAAAAGAAGCGATGCTCCTCCTAATGCACTCTAGTCTCCTCGTCTTTCGCACAGCTATCTCACTATACGTCGCCGCACTGGATGGAAAGTACGTACATTATCGCCGTTATTAACGACAAGGATGTCAATCGTACATATATAGGATTGTGGCAAGTCTCGTGCGGGCACAACCTCTTCAATTTTTCCTGAATATACTTCGTTGGCTACTGGTTGCAATTCCGGCGACATGGACAAATAGCTGGCTGAGTTATGTCCAGAACAAGCTAGCCATCGCGTATCGGACACGGTTAACTCAGGTGGTTATGAAGGAATACCTTGGAGGAGAGGATGAGGGTCCCGACGGGAAGGTGTACTATAAGCTATGTGAGTATATAGGATCTTTCCTGGTGTGAAAACTGTTCTGACACCTCACTAGCTAATTTGGACGACAGAATCAAGATACCCGACCAGTTGAGCTTCCTGGCACCCCCCTCTTTCCTGTCTATACTGACTTATTCCAGGATGATAACTCACGACATCCAACGGTTTTCCACGGCGCTGGCTAGCATATACGGCAACCTCGCGAAACCCACACTCGATGTGATATTATACAACTATCAACTGTCTCAGAACGTAGGAGCTGAAGGTCTGCTGGTTTTAATGATCTTGGTGCAAGGCTCCGCACAAATGCGTATGGTTTTCCAGCGTTTATTTCTGGACTTTCTTCCTAACGTTGCCCTTGCCTAGTTCGCCGTCTAACGCCTCCTTTCGGGGCGTACACTGCACTGTCTGCACAGCTGGCAGGTTCTCTTCGACACAGTCACTCACGACTAGCAGAATTCGCCGAGGAGATCGCATTCATGGGTGGAGAGGAGACGGAGAAGATGCTCATCGAACGAGAGTTCTCCGGTGTACTGAAACACGAGAACAAAGTTCTTCGGAGGAAGTGGTTATTCGGGAACATAGAAGAGGCCGTGCTCAAGTGGCTCTGGGGCGCATACGGAGTGAGTGGGACAAAAGCCAAGACTGGTCATGCTTTCTAACTTCGTCTAGCTCGTGCTTTGTGCGATCCTGTGTTTGTCAAACTCCCTGGTGTTGCCTCTGTCGATCTTGGGGGAAGAACAGAAGGTATGAATTAGACCGCAACTTTGTTGGTTTTGGAATTGATGTCTCCCTTCAGGATTCGTAACAAATAGGAGATTACTTCTATCTGCATCTGGTACGTGTTCGATTTGTTCGGGATTTATCACATTAATCCTTTTTAGACGCCTTCGGACGCGTCATGTACTCCTACAAGGACCTCTCCGAGCTTGCTGGGTACACTGCCCGAGTGTCATCTCTCCTAGACACGATGAAAGATGTCCGGAAAGGGAAGTTTGAGAAGGCCCTTGTTGCCACTGCTACTACTGGGGAGAATGCTAAGAGTATGTCTCTCCGTTCGTCCTTGTCTTTTCGGACACTCACATCTTGATTGCAGTTCTCCGTGGACGTGGGCAGGTGGTTGAATCCGAAGATATCCAGTTCGAAAATGTCCCTATCGTTACACCAAATGGCGACATACTCATCAAGAGCTTGAGCTTCCGCATCAAGCATGGCGTATGTTTTCCACCCTCATTGCCCCTGTACCTGTGACACTGACTTGCTCACAGCAACATCTCCTCATCGTCGGCCCTAATGGATGTGGCAAGTCTTCCTTGTTTCGGATTCTCGGTGGTCTCTGGCCAGTCTACGGCGGAGTTGTTCGCAAACCCCCTGCATCCGAGTTCATATTAATTCCCCAGCGACCTTATCTTTCTCTGGGCACACTTCGTGATCAGCTTATCTACCCTCATTCCCGGAAGATGATGGAAGATCGTGCGTGAATCTTCTTGTCTCGAAATAGTAAAGCTGAAGCTGACGACTCTTCAGGGGGTGTCACGGATGACCAACTGCTGGACATTCTAGCGGTCGTGAATATGGAAAATATCGTAGAGCGAGAGGGTGGTTGGGATTCCGCACGAGAGTGGAGAGATTCATTAAGTGGCGGTGACAAGCAGAAGATCGCTTGGGCAAGGCTGTTCTATCATAATCCCAAGGTACGGGTGCAGTTGAATGCGCCTTCTTTTCATGTTAGCTAACAAGGTGTAGTACGCTATCCTGGACGAAGCTACCTCGCTTGTACCGACCGAGATGGAAGGTCGCATGATGGATCACGCCACTGAGCTTGGTATCACCCTTCTCACTGTGTCGCATCGACCGTCATTGTGGAAGTACCACCATATGATCTTGCACTATGACGGTCAAGGAGGCTATGTCTTGTGTGTATACTCCAACAAGTTATTTTTTCACCTTCTGACCAGCATATTTCTACGTATGTATAGCACGAAGCTGGACGCCGAGAAGCGGTTAGCGGTACAGCAAGAGAAGCAAACCTTGGAGAGCAAGCTGTTGGAAGTGTGAGTCTCCTTCTGCTTTGCAAGTTTGTGAGTAACGCTCATTGTATGTTAGGCCGAAGATAAAGGCGAGGTTGGCGGAGTTGAAGGGGACGACAAAAAAGTAGAGGCGTTACCGTACTTTTGAGTATGTAGGTCATGATACTTGTATATAGTACTACTCACGTATATTATGACTGTTGTATGTTCGGTGTTTTAGGGTCTCCGAGGGTGTGTGTACTGTGTAGAGCACTTGTGAAGCTGTCAAACATGAAGATACTTCACATCCAAAATCATGAAATAATGCATTAGGCAACGTGGGTCATAAACCTCTCTAAGCATAAATATATACCGCGGTTGTCTAAGTCCAATAATAAAAACTGTCTCCCGCAACTCTCATAAATCATATCATCACCAACATTACTGACCCGGAATGAACATCAACAGCTTACTCAAAAAGTCGACGCTCAACCCCGCATACCAGTACCCCACAGCACCCAGCGCTAACAGAATACCCAGCCTCCCCATTCCATCGCCACCAGCTCCCCACCATTTCATTTCTGTCCACAGCAAGGGCGCGAACACGACGACGGCGGTGTAGAATACTCGGAAGGACAGGATGATTTTTCCGATGAAGGACTGTTTAGAGGGGTAGGTGAAAAGGAGATAAATGGAATGAAACGCGACGATGAAGAAGTGTCTGAAGAGTGTGAGTGGGGATGCAAGGAGTCTAGACGGAGAAGAAGTCAGGGGTAAGAACTTATCAACAGAAGGATGAAGCATACCCGCTCAGGAGTCCGACAGGCTCGGAGACACATTTGCCACCGCGTTCAAAATACTTGAAGCACCCGTTGCGTAAGATAGATAGCTCTGCATCTATCCAGGGGGGCAGGCATCAGAAGAGCCAGGGGCAGACGAGAATGACTGCTTACCAGCCCCGCCGAACAGGTCGTACAACGCCACACTCAAAATATTGACCGTTGCACCTAGATTCTTTCTCTCCATAAACCACGGTCTCAGTACGGAGATTTGAAGGGTGGGCCAGCTTCGCAAGACTGGAAGAGGTCCATCTTCTTTCGACGGTCTTGTTCGAGAGAGAAGAGCAGCGAGTTGATCACGAAGAACGACCACGTCGTTGAAAGCAACGGTCATTCCTCCACCAGTCAGGGGATGTCGCATATTCCAGGAATCGCCGAGAAGGATAACGTTCTCCTTTGGAGGTGGCTGAGACGACATGAGTCCCACTAATTTGAGGAGAGAGAAAAGGAGAGTGGCGGGAAATGAAGAGGTGGGGTATTGGGGAACAGGAGGCAGGAAAGAGTTGGGCATACGACGGAGACGGTCAGAGTCGAGCGCTGCTTGGACTTGGGGTCTGAGGCTGGATGGGAGAGAGGGAATGATGTTGGCTTCGATGTGGCCCTTGAGGTCGTTCGGGACGGGTACCTTGACATCCACCAACATCCTGGTTTCGTGTGTTCCAATTTGATATAGGAGCACTACGTTTTGGTCTTTGCAGAGCGCGACTGTGCCGTGCTGGGGTATAGGTAATGTTGCATCCTCAAGAATAAGACCGACGAAATGGGATTTTGTGACTGGCTTAACGAAGGAGGAGCCGAGGACGGCGGAGCGGAAGTTGGAGAAGCAGCCGTCCGTAATAATGGTCAACGAAGAGAGAAAAGTCTAGAGAAGAGTCAGATAACTGGCTAAACAAGGCTTGGTGTCATTTACCTCGTCCAGCTTGCTGTCGTCCTCGCCTTTCCTGGATGTTTTAACGCCAAGAACGCGCTTCCCAGAGTCGGATTCCACGAGAGAAGTCACTGTTGCCTCAATAACGTTCACACCCTTCGCATTGAAAGCGGCCTCTCTGAGCTTCATAATAAACTTGCCATGATGAAAACTCCTTCCCTCGACTCCAGCCGGGTGATATGGAATATGAACCTTCTTGCCGTCTGGGTCGACTACACAGTACCCTCTTGCAGGCACCGCGTCTATGCCCTCAAGCGTCCATTCGAGCCCAAGTTTGCGCAGAGCTTCGATACCTCCAGGTTGCAGCAACTCACCGACGATACGGTCGGGCTCAGCGAGACTGCGTTCGATGAGAGCGATCTTCAGGGGCTGCGGGGAAGGGATGGTCGAGAGAGCATGAGCGAGGGCGCATCCCGCAATTCCAGCGCCGACAATGACAACGTCATACGTGTTTTCCTTCCACATTTCGCAGCAGGGAGAGGAAGAGAAGCGTTGGGAGGGAAACGGAACGCGTTGGTATTTTAACTTTCCGATCACATTTTTATTCTCGAACGACATTTGATTTCCATAAGCGGGTCGCGATTTATGCGGCGGCGCGGCGCAGACTAGATCGCTCTAGAATGGCTACATTTTGGCTACGTTTTCCGTTCCACATCAGTTGGCTACAATTTTTGGTTTTACAACGCATCTACGACCTCTCTGAAGGCTTCCTCAAATATCGCGCATCCATCACTGATCTCTTTCTCGCTCGCGTTCAACGGGGGAATGAACCGGATCACTTCGTACACCGATGTAGTGAGGATAAGCAGGTTCTTCGACACGCACTTGGACGCGACTTGGCTGGCGATACCTAATTTTGGGAGATAAGATGAATGAGATGGAAGAATTAATAGGGGACGCTTACCCTTGAATTCATTCGTGAATTCGACACCAACCATCAGACCCTTGCCACGGACATCCACAATGTATTTTCCGACGTTCGGGTCAGACTTTAGCTTACGGAGGAAAGTAAAAAGCTGTTGCGATCTGATGGGGAATGAATGAAGTTGCGGCCGAAAATTCGCAAATAACGGTAGAGAAACCGACCTTGCGTTCACGTTCTCAAGAATGTCTTCTTCCACAATCGAATCGATAACTGCGCATGCAGCAGCGCAAGAAACTGCGTTACCCGCGTATGTTCCTCCCTGCACGATCGCAGCATGAGCCATCTTTGTGAAGGTGTATTTACATAAACGATTGAACGAACCATCGTCCCAGGCGCCAACTTGTCACTGATATCCTTCCGTGTAATGACTCCACTAAGAGGGAAGCCATTTGCCAAACCCTGCCAGACCGTTAACGATTGTAGAAATGAGGGGAATAAAGAAATAACCTTAGCAGTCAGTAAGATATCAGGTCGAACGCCGCTCTCCTCGATCGCCCACCAATGTCCGGTGCGACCATATCCACTTTGGACCTCGTCGATGATGAGGAGAATACCATTTCTAGTAACAAGGATGATTATGGCTCTGAACATTTGAGCAAGCGGACGGTGGTGTACCGATCACAGATGTCACGAAGGCCTTCTAAGAATTCCTTCGATGCAGGGACATATCCGCCCTCGCCAAGGACGGGCTCAATGATCAGAGCAGCGGTATCGGAGGGTGCCGTCTATCAAAGGATGGTAAATAGAAAGTTTAGGATAATGCGTTATAGACGGTTCACCTGCTGCTTCAATAAGAGTTCAATCGCGTCCAAGGAGGCAGTAGCCAACTCCTGTGGTGATGTATCTGGAGACGAAAGAGGTTTCGGGAAGTGCCTCCAGTAAGGGTACGGGGGCAACGAAGGTCCCAGGCTAGAAGAGAAATCAGGATCAAGCTTGACATTCCTAAAAATGAACTGACCATCAGAGGGGGAGACCCCTAGTGAATAGATGGTCTTGCTCTTCGTGACGGACATCGCACCAAATGTTCGGCCATGGTACGCGCCTGCGAGAAAAAATAAATGGACAACATGGACGCGCCGACAGCCATGACATTCCTTGCATGCAGATGATCGCTTGCTTCCCCGTCGCTATTCTAGCGATTTTAATAGCGGCTTCGACTGCCTCAGAGCCTGCATACGGACGATTAACAGATGGAAATGAGAAGAGGTGTAAGCTAACCTGAGTTCCAGAAGAAGAAACTATCCAAGGAGGGATCGGGCAGGTGAGGCCTCAGTTTTTCGATGAGAGTGAGGTACTTTGGGTGGGCCGCGATGGAGCACTATTCGGAGAACCATACATAAATCATGTGCTGAAGCGATTCAAGTTTAACATACTTGCGCATGAACCAGTTCCATGCACTGATCAGCAGCAGCTTTCGAGACCTTCGGGTGACAATGTCCTTCACAGATGCATTAGCCAGAGTTAAGGACACTCTAAGCAACACCAACCGAGAGAAGTCACACCGATGCCAGTGGAAAAATCCAAAAACTTCCTTCCGTCGTACATCTCAACGTAGGATCCCTTCCCCTTGACCATCATAGTCTCATCTCCAACGACGCGCGAGACCTTTGGTGATGCTCCCAATATTCCCCAGAAGTTGGGCGGACGAGGCGGCAGACGACATTTTTCGAGCGTGAAGGACGGAACGAAAAGCAGGTTTCATTTTATTTTTTTTCTGCTTCCTCAGTCGAAGGAAAACCTATAAATAATGAGTTTTTGGAAATTAGGACGCCCAGATTATCCGTCTGATTGGCCCATGCGCCGACATGCCGGTCTCCCTTTCACCCCCATCAGGCCATCACATTTCAGACCCACCGTGACGATAACAATGAGCTGAGCCTGATGGTATCTCTGAGAATGGTAAACTGCCTCGTATTCGTCTCATTCGTTATTGGCTGTGCGTATGCGTGACTCGCGTCGAAGTCCCGTGCTTGGCCCTGTTTCTTCTTTAAAAGGGATTGAACTCTGAACAGATCTGCTGAACTCACTCTACCATCGCTCATCTTGTTCAAAACCGTACTCTCAGCCCAAACTACTGTGAAACCGACACACACTCAAAGCGAACTCACATACTACCAACGATATGGCACCCTATAACGACAACCCAAGCCCAGCGGACCAGCTCGGCCACGACAATGCCTCCAATGGAAACGATGACACGTACGTTAACTATGCCTCTCTCTGGAATGACCTTCTTGTCGCTCGTGACATAGCCGACGAAACCAACGATAACACGGTTCACCACATGAACCCGAATTCGAACGCTTCTGGAAGTCAACGACCAACGAGCTATGATGGTTTCGTCCCGTCATGGGTGCCTCCTTCAGGACAGTGCTTCTGCAGCGACGCCTTGTCATCTTCCCAAGGAGATGTCCCCGCAGTATGTCGAACCTCATTCAATCCATCCATCCTACTTGACCTTTCTCTAGATCACCTTGTCTGCTACCCATGCGGTGCTTCGATTGCAGCTGGGCAAGAATGCGACAGATGCAGACAAGCTCGTCTCAAGAAGTCTCTCGTCGGGGTATCCCAGACCCTCAAGCGACGATTCCCCGACAATATGACTTGGGAGCAATACGATTACCTTATCGAGATCTCCTCATGGCGGCGGATTATCGAAGACTGGGATGCTTGGGCGGCAGGTAAAGGTCTCTGAATGTGGAAGAAAGGCGCACTGGTTAAACTGAAGGCTTGTCGCTCCCCAAGTGAGTGTTAGGCAACTCGAAGATGTACCGAGACGCTAATAACAGATGCAATGGATACACAGAAAAGCAGGCAACAAGAGCGATTCTCGTCATAGGCCTGCTTAGATGTATCCCTTCTCTTTGCTCAACCTGATCTGTGCTCTCTCCATTTACTTTTCATTTACTCTCTTGCTTTTGTCATAATGCATAATGTCACCATTATTGCTCTACATCTATGCCCACGAACCTTCAAAGCACTCTAAGCTTGGGGGCTCATTCAATTCATTAGTAACGGTTATCACTCGGTGGGTTATCAATAGAAACGCGGGTGTGAGAAACGCGTCTTTAAGTGATTTCAATATTTGTCCGAATAACGCGCCCATCATGTGAGATTCACGTGCAACTTCTCACGGCTGCCGT
>RZIO01000002.1:3243639-3270291 GCA_004338095.1 Gloeostereum incarnatum
CAGTCTGAGTACATCTAGCAAGTGTAGCTAAAACCGTTCACGAATCCTGTTCGGAAAACTTTCAACGCTTAGGCTACTTACCACTCGGTGCTCGAAACACTTATTCAGTCCTGGTACTCCCCGGCTAACCTAATACTTGGTCTAAGTATCATGTTTAATGGAACTAAAGGCGTCAACGGTCATGAAACCTCAGGCTTGATACCTGAAGATGCTACAGTGGTCAAATATTTAAATTGTATCTATTTCGGTCGGAATCAAGTCACAGTTATTGCTGCAGCTGGCTGCCCCTGGCCTCAGCGCGATCTCGTGCCATGCTACAATTGAACGACTCTGCCGAATGAGGACTGTGCTTTGTGATATTGGCCGGCCAAGCGATAGTGCATTGCAATCTTGGCACAAAGCGCAATCCCATAGTACAATGCGATTCCCCTGTTCGTCGCTCTTCTCTACAATGCACCGCCGAGAATGGAAATTTCATCCGGAAGCGTTATACGCTTTGTCCCTCCTTCGCCCATTTGGATGTAAAGCACCTGTGCTTGAACAATTGTTTGAAAACGTATAAGAAGGTCCCAAAGATGGCTCTAAAATCCTCACTCTGAATCGATTGTCGACTTCCAAGCTTCAAGATCACTAACAACCATACCGACAACCAACCAAAACAACATGCAATCTCAGAACAACAAGAAACCCGCTCGAGCTGGCAATAGGTGCACGCCGTACTCCCGCGAAACCGTTAGGACCAATCTCGGCTCTCGTAATGAGCCTACCGCTGGCACGGAGACAGCTCGTGGCGGCAGCAGCGCAAACATGAGGGAAGCCGACAGTGACTCTGCTCGCAGTACTACCGCGAGCGAAGGCACTCCTAGCGTACATCGCGCTGGGCTCTCGAATGACAGGAATAGCACCAGCACGACGCAGGCTCGTGGAAGAAACCGCCGAAACAACGCAGCAAGGTCGGCTAGAGGCACGAACACGAATGCTTCTGGAAACAGGACTGCTGACAGGCCTGAGAACAACAACGTGCTTGTGCGCTCCTCTGGCGACGGCGGTCGACAGCCACAGAAGGATATCGTAGTTCAAACACATTGCGTCTGCGGTGACCGACTCCCGAAGGAGCCGTGGCAGCTTCGCTGCAGTATGTTTATTCTTCCGTCCATCTTTCACGGAACCTTAGCTCATTTTCTCTCCCTCAGATCATAAAGTCTGCGACCCTTGTGGGGACAAGCAACGAATCTCATGCGACCTGTGCCGCTTTATTCCAGAAAATCTTCGCCCTCCCGTCGAGTTGTTGCCCTTCGAAATTAGGAAACACTGTCGTGCCGCCAATAATGTCACATGGGCGATGTACGACGTCCTCTCCAAAATCGCCTCCGATTACGAGAATCTCAAGAAAGAACGCGCCGAGGGCACGCAGAAGCTCGCTCGGGCAGAATATGCCCTCCATGATCTCAAGAGAGAGACGCGACGGAAAGAGGAGAACGCCTCTAAGGCGTCGAAGAAGTGGCGCAAGTGAGTGGAGCCTTCCAGAGACAAAAACAGAGGATAGTGGCTTATATGATTTTAATAGGGTATATCATAGCCTCTACCAAGACCTTCAGGAATACCTCAAGTGAGTGCCAGCGTTGTCATAATGATGTTTTCCGAAGGAACTGACGGCCATGGGATTCACAGACGTCAAGACATTGTGGATGCACACAAAGTCGCCCTTCACAAGAAGTACAAGAATCTTTTTCGTGAGGATTCCCGCTGCCACGAAGAGACAACACAAGCGTCTGCTCCTCTGGAAGGACCTCAAGTCGCCAGTGGATCGGATCAAGCAGCCGCCTAGATCTACTTATGCAGAATTCTCCCTATGTACTTTCTCGCTATATGCTTATGCTCTATGATAATATCAATACTTCTCTTGTATGTTCTTTGTATGGTAGTGACCGAGAGTGACGGGGGTAACGCCTCCCGGGCAAAGCGGCTGCGGTGATGACACAAGCACCCGAATTGGAAATCTTTCGGGAGGAACAGTGAACTTTCACGAGGACGACCACGATGAGTTTCCAGGACATAGAAACAGGCCTCTCTCCCTCTTCTCTTGCCCCTCAGACGACCATACCTCAGTCTGCTGAAGATGCTGCGTTTCTTACTCTTCAATCTTCCCTGTCCTTGCAGGTTTTCAAGATGAATGCCAACGTCCAAGGGATCCTCAAACTTGTTGACCAGCTAGGAACGACTAAGGATTCTGCCAACCTCAGGAAGAGCCTGTACGATGCCATCTAAAAAGAGTGTACCTACGTGGGATTGGACTGACTGTACGAGCACTAGACATGACTTGACGGAGAGTACTCGGGCCATGGCCAAGCGTGGCTCTGAGGACCTGAAGAAGTTGACTTCGTTGCAAATATCATTGGTGATCTATTCTCTCTGTATACACTTTGGAAACATATTAAACCATTTCTCTCTCGTAGCCTCATCAGAAGACAACGCTTCAGAAAACCTCCCATGATCTGCAGATGTCATTAGTAGCGTTCCAACGCGCTCAGCAAGTCAGCGCAGAGAGACAAACGGACTGTCGTTGAGGGAGTTAAGTTGGCGGTTGAAGATGAACACCAGTACGCGCTTCATTTCTTCCCCACTGATCCACATTAACCCTATGGCTCCAAAGACCCGAAGAAGAGACGGATCGCTCACCAGAAGGACGCCAAGCACAGCTCCTCCAGAATCAGCTCTCACCACACGAGCTCGCGTACCAGGAATCACTTATTCATGAGCGTGAGCAGGATATTCGGGAAATCGAGACGGGTATCCACGAACTGTCGGAGATCTTCCGTGACTTGGGAACGATCGTCCATCAGCAGGGAGGCATGCTTGGTATGTGAGATTTGCTCTATGGATAAATGGTCCGCTTACCATTCCGGTACAGATAATATAGAGTCCAATATATCCTCAGTCGCTGTTGACACAAGTCAGGCTGCGAGTGAGCTCACCACTGCTGCGGAGTACCAGCGCAGAGCAGGTCGCAGAGCGGCTTGTTTAATGATTGTGCTTGTTATCGTAGTTGCGATTGTGCTTCTCGCGGTAAGCTATTGTTTGTTTGTGAACGCCACACGGTCTGACCAGTTTCATTTCTAGATTCTCTCTTAGACTGGATAATTAATTGTGGATCTTTTATATACATCTCACGCTCTCATACACATGCATTGTTTTTATTGTTCCCTTATTTTGTCCCGCTCTTTACTTCTTCTGCCCAGACCCGACCTTCTAATCGCACTCACGACCTTGACGAGAAGGTTTCGATTACCTACGTACTACAGACTGCTATTTTTAAACGCTTCTTCTACATGTTACTATGTAATACTGGGCGCCGGCGAGTCGCGGCCCCATGTATCCTACTTGAAACTTCGACCTCAGTATGTACACGCCGAATGTAAATGACAGATCTGAGCCCGCGGATTCGAATGGCTGGAAGATTGAGATGAGTCATGTCAATCTTCGCAACCACCCTCATCAGTCGGTCATGCTCTGAAATTTTGGCCAGAATTTCCCAAGTCTCCAAGGCGTATCCCAGCCACCCACTCTTGTTCGCTGTCTCCTCGAATGCCGACGCTTCTTCTCTATCTCAGCTAGCTCAGGCACTGACCAACTTTTCATCACAAACAATTGGCTGCATTTCCGCTCCGTTTCCTAGGACAGGATTCCGGGAACAGATATCATGTTCTCTTGCAGTCCTTGACTCGAACTATGTGGTTCCTTTTAGGTCTACGATCCCTGGGAAAGCCGCCCCACAGGTCGGACGCTGGCATTCATACCGGAATCGAAACCAGGAGAGTCCAACTTCCTCAGGTCCACCGGAGACCCTTCCCGAAGGTCGCGACGACTGGTCAAATGTATGGGACCAACCCCCGTTAACTGCACTTCCATCTACGCTATCTAACGTTGAGTACGCGCGTCGTATTTGTGCAAATTGCGCGTTTTTCATGACCTTTTCGTCCTCAGGCCAACCTCTGTGAGCTCTATTGTGTATTTCTCTGATTCGGCACCGGAAGGACTCTCGAACGCTTTGGGTGCATTATCGTGTGCTACGAAGGTCAGTGCTTGATTTATGAACATTTACCTTGCAAGGCTTGACTCGTCCTATGTTAGCTTGGTCTCTCTGCTTCATCGACTCCCTTTGTGACAGGAAGGCCTTTCACTCTATTCCATAACCAGAATATTTATGACTCGGGTGCTGTTGGTTTTGCCGTGAAATGTCGTCTTCCTCCCCAGCTAGATCTACATTATGTGGGTTTGAAGGCTATTTCTGAGCCTTTGTGTGTCACGGAGTGAGTACAACGATCCCGCGCACGCATGAAACAAAAAGCCTAAACGTCGCCCCAGATCCGAGGGAAACCTCGTCATCACCTTGAATGGTGGGAATCCTGCTCAAATTCTCCTCTCATCTATGCAAAAGAGCGGTCTGCAAATGGACTCCGCTTCACTTCTTAAGGACGACGAACAATTCTTTTTGGCGACGTTGAGTGAAGAAAATTCGAAGGTATGTTTGTCATAGCCCGCCATCCATTTGACGACTGACCAGATGCCAGCCTGCGCAAATGCACGAGATCACCGCGGGTGACCCGTCCAGGGGCACAATTTCTCTCCGTACGCCACTTGCTCCCTCTATTGGATCCTCTGTACGGGTATGCCCACTCCATTCGTGTCCAGAAACAATCTGATCTCACTTTGTCTCAAGTTCTATCATCGGTCGAATGCCACACCTGTAGAACTCCCCGACTCCTTACATTCAGAGTCTCAGCAAACAACGGGTCCCACATTGCGTTTCGTCGCAGTGTCGGATGTGCTTCCAGAACAACCACTTGGTGAAGCAGATGTGAAGGAGCTGCGTGATGTGTTTTGGTGTGCGAGCGAGAACGGATTTGTCGTCAGTAGGCAAGCAGAGCCGACATGGACATGCACCGTTCCAGGAGCTGTAGCTTCCTTACAGTTTTGAGATTTGACATTGTTACGCTTTACTCGTGAAACGATTGCTACAGAGCCTAGTATACTGCGTGACAGCCAAAAGAGGTGCCACAAAGAAATATAGGATAGCCATGCGAGTGCGCGCCTCAGTCCATCTTGGACAGACGAGTATAGAACCAGTGACAGCGATTCTGACATCCATCGCTTCAATGCACACAAAGGGATACTGAGTACAAGGACAACAAACATGGTCAGAAAATAAAAAGGGAGAGTGTACAAGCACGTATTGACATAGAATCAATCCTGAATGAAACGTCGACAGTCAACAATACTGCGAAACAGCGGTAGAGAAGGAAGACTCACCCAAAGTTTAATCAACCCGTCCCACGACGCTGTAATAACTTTAGACTAAGAGAACCAGATAGTAAGCACCGGCACCTCATTCAATCCAGAAAATACTCACTGTCTCATGCTCCAACCACTCATGCGCGATGACGACCTTAGTATGGCCCTTCAATCGACTCTTGATCCTCCCAGTCTTCCAATCCCAAAACACGATATCCCCGCTCCCATCCCCACTCGAGATCCACTTGCCATCGGGAGAGAACCCGATCTGACAAGCGTACCCTGCAACGGAATGGCCCGCGAAGCGTTTCTTTCGGTTCTGCCGGAAGTTATCGGTGGAGTAGATGAGGATCTGATTGTCGAGAGATTGTGCGGCGAAGTATTTTGTCTGCAATTAAGGAAAAACGTGAATAATTGGGGAGTGACGGAGAGGGAACCAGAGAAAGACATACTGCTTGGGTGTAGCGTGACGGCAGGCATAGAGTGCATGTGAGGCTCAGCGATGTATTTGATGACGACGGGAATGTCAAAGTCCCAAGCACGGATTGTCTTGTCATCCGAAGTGGTCACGAACCGCCTGTTCTCGTCCACGAAGGTGATAGTGTTTACGGGTCCGAGATGCTGGTCGTATTCTTGCGTGATTTCCCCCGTGTTCATGTCGTACTGCACGAACCGATGTAAGTGCATAATTTTTTGACTTAGCAAACGAGAAACGGTACCTGAATAATCTTCTTATCCGACATGCCAGCAAGGAAGATATGTTGCTTGTCCTCGTCCGGATGGAATTTGATCACGTAGGGAATTTTTCCATTGCTGAATCGTTTTAAGCACTGGCCAGTCTCCGTGTCCCAGAGCTTCATCTGTCGGTCATAGCCACACGACAAGAATTTTTTGCCATCATTAGAGAAACATAAGTCCTTCACGGCCTTCACGTGTCCGTGGAACGTCCGTAGACATCGCCCATGAGTGTACACATCCCATAACTAATTCCAGAGATCAGAAAAAGAGTTGAAACAGAAGAAAATGAGCGCACCTTGATTTTTGTGTCCATACTTCCACTTAGCATTAAATGGTTTGTTTTCGGGAACAGTCGAATGACTGATACTCCCTGGGTATGTCCGGTCCATGTATGAATGCACACCTTCGGGATGAAGCAGTCCTGAGAGCCAGGCTCTGTCATGATCTGAGGCGCCTCCGACACCGGAGGAGACATATATGTCCGGCCCTGATAGTCGGTCATAGACGTGCCATGGAAGGTTGATGTCTCCTGCCCGTAAGCCCCACGTTTTGGCTTTGCTTTCTTCGGCTTGACCATCGCTTCTTCTGGTTCTGATTCCTCCTCCTCACCCTCATCCTCGTCCACCACTTCTACCCCGTTAAGGAAGTGATTGTCTGGTTCTTCGCCGTCCCATCCCGCCCACGGACCAGCATATGAACCATCCCCTTCTACAACCTCCAAGTCCCCCTTCTGCTTCCGCTTCCTCTTGAGCTCCTTTCTAGAATTCTTCGTCGAGCGCAGGGCATCTAGAGTAGCATAGCCGTTCTCTGCGGCCTTCTCCATAGATCCGAGCATAGCAGGTGCATTCGGGTCGATAGAAGGATTCGCAGAGTACCCCAGAATAGCATGTGTGAGGTGCTGTGATTTGAAGGCATGTTCGGACATGGACTGTTCCTCTACGTGACCTGCGAGTGCGTTTTGGTTGAGGAATTTGTTTCTGTCTCCGAATGGGTTTTTCTGGCCCTTGTATTGGGAGGAGCATGTCTTGGTAAGGGATATTGACGTTCATTTGAGTGTCGGTGGGCCGAGTGATGAGGGAGGTTTGGTTGAGAGGGTCCTTGTCAGTTGAAAGTTAGCAAAGTTGGAGAACAATCTATTGAGAAATCCCGCGGTCTTCCATGCCATGCATGAATATTATTATAATTTCGACGCGCTGCGCTGGGCGCGTGATAAACTGTTCATGGGTTTGCGGGAGTTCCCAATAGAGATTCAATGGAAAAGACACTCACTTCGGAGAGAACATCAGGCGCCGACTGAGTATTCATCGGAGCATCCTGCAGCCTCGGTTTTTTGTTTGAAGGTATATATGAGAGCCCAAAAGCATCTTTCGACACGTCCTCCTCCTCTCCAGACGAATAACCAGCGACAAGGGACATTGCAGCGCAGATGTAGTGACGGTCACGAAGTAAACAAAGACGGCGCGGGATGGGGATTACATATGCGGTCTAAATAAAGAAATAAGTCGTGGCGCAACATGATTACGTACACTTGGGTATTTCCTTTTCTGTATGTACACGGAGCAACCACCTCTGAATGGCTGTCTGGACGAAGGCAGAGGACAACGCACTGAGGAAGGCCGTCAGCAAATATGGTGCGAATAACAACTGGAAGCAGGTCGCAGAGGACGTCCCAGGAAGGACCAACAAGGCCTGCAGAAAGGTCAGTCCACTTTCTACTGCTGGCACTCTGGCAGGTGGCACTCAAATCAACACTAGCGATGGCTTCATTCTCTATCGCCTGTTATCAAGAAATCAGCTTGGACCAGGGAGGAAGACAACATGCTCATTGATCTCTACCACATCCATGGTGAAAAATGGGCTATCATAGCGAGATTCATCAAAGGCAGGACAGACGATGCTTGTTCAAAGCGCTACCGGGAAGCACTCGATCCCAATCTCAGGACTGACGACTGGTCTACACAAGAGGACGAACTTCTTCTCCGTCTCGAAATCCAGTTGGAAAGAAAGTGGAAGGACATTGGCCTAATATTACGCCGCAGTGGACTGGCCTGCCGCAACCGGTCCGTCTCGTCTCCTGTTTTGTTTTCTGGTTTCTCATCAAAAAAACAGTTCAAGATGTCTCGAACGTAGAAGGATCAATCCACACCTCTATGAACAGGACGACCGGCAGGGCTCTCAACAGCCCCCTCTTGATGTGATACTCACATCGCCAGGAGCGTCTCACCTCTCTTCTCCAAGTACCCAGTCTTCAACGATGTTTAATGACCCCTCAAATGATTACGACTTGGACTATCCTATCGAAGACTCTCCTCACACCAAGAACACAATTCAGATTTCTTCCCACCAAGTGTCCTCTTTCTCCTCTCTAAGTGCTGCTCTAATGGAACCAGAACACTCATCATCGGTGCATGATAGCTCCCACTCTCATCCTCAAGTGTTTGACATCGAGTCTTACGTTGGTCAAAGGGGAGACTCGGTTGGTTTCCTAGAGCCCCTCCCAGGCCACGCGGGTTCTATCACATCGTTCGGCGCCACCTCACAGGTTTCCTACGATTTTCTTAATTCACCAATAGAAGGTTTTAGCTATCCCCTCGATTGTATATCTCAGTCCTCCCTTGCCTCGTCTTGTCAAGAGACGGACGCAATGGATGTTGATCATTCGGCGCCGCAAAGACGTGACTCCCATGCATCACATGTCAGCCCACAAAGCCACCATACTCCTCGGATAGCTACATCCACTTTTAATTCTCCCGCATCCCTTTCTGCGCATGATCTTCCTTTTACAACCTCTGAGCTCGACTGGGCTTCGTCCTCAGGGTCTGAGTACCCTCCGCCCTGTCACCCTCCTCCTGGCTACTCGATACCTTCACCCTCTTCGCCTATCTCTCCCCATACAATACCATCACCACTATTTTCCCCCAGCCTGCCTTCACAGAACCCAATACACTATAGCGAACTTTATCTATCTTCGGCTACGACGAGCCCGCTGGTATCCAGCGGTGCCGTCTCGCCGTCCTACTATGATAGCCCCCAAGTAGGACCGTCGAGCATCCCTTCCGACTCTCGTCCAAGTTCCACAACCTCCGCACCTGTCTCCTCCTCCTCAACTACGTATTACTACTCCGGAGAGCATGATAACGAGACCCTGTCGCATTATCGCATGTCCCCGAAAGGCAAGGACAGCTCGACAACTGACTCTCGTCCGATTTCCGCAACCTCTACATCTGACTCCTCCTCACTCGCATATTACTACTATCCTCCCACCAAAGCGCCCGCATCGCATTACCGCACGTCTTCGAAAGGCAAGAGCAGCTCAACGGAGAAAGCTCACAGCTCCGCACCAGCTGAGGCCAACGCCCCGACGACTTCACCACCGACCAAACCGAAAAAGAAACAAGGGTCCAGGAAGACCCGTATGGTCCCTGTGACTCAAGACGAGTCTATTTTACCCTATGCTTGTGGGCAGAAGGCGTGCTGGTCTTACAGACAGTCGAAGAGCAAGCATTGTTTTCGGACTGCGAAGGAGCTTTATCATCATAATAAAATACATGAGAATAAGGGGGATGATACGGAGGAGAGACCGTTTAGGTGTGGGTTGGTGGGATGTGGGAGGGCTTGGAAGAGCGTGAATGGGTTGCAGTATCATTTTCAGGTGTACGTGTTTCTTTTTTGTCTATGTTTTTCCTTCGTTGGTTGACGGGAAGAGGCGGGTATAGGTCTACGGTGCATTATAGGGACGCACTGTCGAAGGGATTCTCTGCGCAGGAGCAAAGTCAAGATGGGTTTGCTGCAGAACCGTCTGCGAGTACAGAGACGGAGGCACCTCTGGATAATGTGGATGGTAGGCTGCGATGCCCCCACCCCAACTGCTTCAAAACCTATAAACATTTGAGCGGTTTGAATTATCACAAGAAGCATGTACGTGTAGTCTTCCATGTCTAGTCGTTCTTCATGCTAACCATTCGCGACATCTTACAGGGCCACCCAAGAACTGACCCCCATCAGCTCCCTACAATCCCGGTCAAGCTTGCCGAGAAGACACAGAAGATGCATCTTCGACCTCGCCAGCCACCTGTCGAGGATGCCCCTGCTGGCGATACCGCATGTCCTCAGAGGAGAACGGTCGTCCGACGGAAGAAGCACGATGGCGAAAGCGTGCTTAAGTTTTCCAGTGCTGGCGCTGGTGCAGAAGGCGAGGATGTGAATGTTGTGGATTGATATCGATTTTATCTTAGCGACCTACGCTATCCATCTTAATTCGGGTTTGCTTAATTCACCACACACAGAAGTCCAATGGACCAATGTACTTTTAGTTTATTCTGTTGTACTTGCATTTTTTGTCTCTGACATCTGTCGGGGAGATGTCAGGGAAGTCCGTCGACGCGATCTTTGTTGCCAGCTGGGTACTCTCTGAAATAGCGATGAGGCGCTAGGGTGTGTGGTGTTTCCCGCTTTAGCCGGCCCTTGTCCCGACTTGGATCAGTCCGACTCAGAATCACTGGTATTGATTCCACATTCATAGCAGGAATTGAACAATCCTATTAAACCTGGACCGAGCTTCGTTTTACGTCTTTAGTCTCGAAAACTTGAAGCTTTTCGACAGCGGTGCTACAACTTCGCCCTCCGACTCCCCCAGACTGAAGTCGTCTGTTCCTGGCACAATCCCTCCTGTTCTGGTGGAAAACCGCTTCAGGATCTCGCATTTTGTTCTTCTACGGATCTTAGCTATGTCTCGTCATCCTGCTGCATGTTGACGCGCTTGGCTACGACTTACCTTCTTGCTTCTTGGAAATTCTGCCGTCGCGCTCTCAGCACGCACATAAAGGGTAAGGCTGTCTATGCCTAAGTGTCTGGGACGGGGAATCTTGAGCCTCTGCCAGATCCTCAAACCCTCTTTTCGTTCACCAAAGGCCGATGGCTCTATAACAATGACAAGCGTTCGTCTGGTCCTTCTTATTATCCTGCTTTCTGCCTAATCTTGTTTCCAGAACTTGCCTCAAGATACGTCCCATTTGATGTCTCTGCCCTGATAGATGTGGCAGTCCAAGCGGTAGGTGCGCACTCCTGTACTTCGTTTGAGAAGATGGACGAAGGTATGTGACAACTCGTCCAAAATGCTTTATCAAACTGAGATTTTGATACAGGGCTCTTCAACCGTGCTTTTCTCCTTCGGTTCGACGACAACGAAGAGCTCATTCCGCGTATTCCATTCCATGTCGCTGGTCCTAAGCATCTCACCACGGCCAGCGAAGTTGCAACGTTGGAATATCTGCGTACTGAACTTGACTGCCGGTACCCCATGTTCGAGCGTGGTGCTCCCACGCAGGAGACACCTGTTGGAACGGAGTATATCCTCTATGACAAGATTCCCGGCGTGCAACTTCGGACGCGCTGGTGGGATCCGGAGGTTAAAGAGCCAGCGGTCTTGGATATAATCACAACGATTGTGATCGTTGAGAGGCTCTTGCTAGATATGCGATTTTCACAAGTTGAAAGCCTTTACTTCAAGGAAGACCTTCCTTTATGTTTACAAGCCCGTAGCCTCTATGCTACGGATGTCATGCCTACTCGAAATTCAGAACGTTTTCGCATTGGGCCAAGCGTGAGCCGGGAGTTCTGGAGAGATGGACGGGCGGCTTTGGATATCGATAGGGGACCTTGTAAGTTACCTTTTGTGTGTACTCCTCCAATTCCTGAGGTTAAACAGGCGTTCACTCATACGCGCACGCTCTTTTTTGCTTGTGAGCGGGCTTGGTTAGAACATAGGCTTGACACGCCTCCATCAGAGGAGCACGTCTCCCTTTTGGATGACTATGACAAGATCGCACCCTTTCTCACTCCCGCCGTGCCTCCCTTCACTCTCTGGCATCCCGACATGCACGAAGCCAACATCATTGTCAGCGAAACTGATCCATGCGAGATTACGGGGATCATTGACTGGCAGTCTGCTATCATCGGACCATTCTTCATGCAAGCGCACCGTCTCCTGTGGTACACCTCCAGCCCTTACGTCGTATACACGCCTGGAAGCCATACACTTCCCCAACGCGCCCCGGGTTACGATGACCTCGACGCAGAATGTAAGAACGAAGCGGAACGGGCGTATCAGGTGGCATTACGGTCTTGCCTCTACGAGCTCAGGATGCAAAAATTGAATCTCGCTATGGTAGATGTGATTGAGCAGGCACCTTTCCCTGAGGCTGATCCGTGCCATCACGCGAGGTAAGACGGAAGGGTTGGCGGTGATACAAGACACGCTGATAGATGTGTGCGACCACTGGGGGCATATCGTGGGGTTGGACCCGGAAGGCGTGTCAACGATGCCTTGTCCCGTCCATTATACTGGCGCACACAACGCGATCAACATAAAATTGAATATGGAAACTTTCTCAGAACTTGGTTGTTGCGCGAAACTCTGCACAAGCACCTAAAACTAGAGCCAGACGGGTTTGTGGCGTCAGAGAGGTATGAGGAAGTGAAGGAGATACATGACGGAGAAAGGCAGAAGGCAATAGACGACGCGAAGACAGAGGAGGAAAGGGAATGGATCGTACAGTACTGGCCACTTCAAGATGGCAAATTCTCGTTTAGTGTAGAAACTTGTCAGTAATTGTCGCATGCTCTTTGGTGACGGTGAAGTTTCGAGCTTCAAGTTTAGCTGAGCATGTCCATCCGTTGTGATCTGAAAAGGACGTTCTCCGTCTGAGTACTTCATTGGAATTGAAAGATTCATTTGACTGAATGTACTCACGTCCTCCTACCCTTTTCTCGCATTCTTCAATAATTTGATCTGTAAGTTAGATCGGCCCATAAGCTCAAACCCGACGCCTGCTCCGGCTGGAGAGCACTGAAGGGCTGGTAAAATCTGTCAGACGAGCTTGAGACGAGCACGACACGGTTAGGTCAAATTGAGGCCTGAGGCCTTGAAGGGTCGGGGAACTGGGGCCCGGGGTAGTCCATCGTCCTTGCGTCTTTTCCTTTTTGAGTAATGACCTTTAAATGTGGTGTCCATCGTGTTGCGCCAAGATGATTGAGCACGCTCACGTGATGTGTGCTTTGTGGACCTTTGTCCCTTTGTCGCTTGAGCGAGGGTATAAAGGCTGAGCGAGCTCTGGTTCATTTTCCACCGCTCCTTGTCCTCCTCTCTCTCTAATGTCTGATCTTCTTCTAGGTCTCCGTCAAGCTCAGGCTGATAGTAGGCTCTTCCAAGTTCTTCATACTTCGACGCGTCGTTTCAGGAGGCGATTTCCCTTCGAATTCCCATCAATTTCGTTCTCGATAGCCTCTATTACTTGCCCACGTCGAACACTCGCCAAAAGTTCAAGGATGCTCAATTTGCAATCTGTTTCGCGCGTTCCTGTTGAAGTCACCTTCACTTCTTGTTCCTGTTACTAACCTCCTCTGGTGGCGTTTGCTTTTATTCTGTTCTTTCTTGTCCTATCCGGGTGGTGGACTCGTGTGTCGCGTCTTCCTGGTCTTCGTCTTTCAACGCCTGTCCGGTCGGTTCCCTTTGGCTCTGTCGCCTGTCCTCTAGTAATGCAGGCTCTTTTGTATCTAGTTCTGGCTTTCGTTTCTGGGTCTGAATTTATACTCTGCTTCTCTCGCATCTGGTCATGACTTTGTCCCCTCGTGTTTTTGAGCTCGCTACTGGTCGGCCCGCTCTCGTTGTCGTAGAGACCGTAGGATTTCGCATAACCTCCTGAAGTCCGCATTCGTTGTCGATGTTTCGTTTTAGTGTTCTCTGGTGCTTGAAGTGTTAGGCTTGTTAGCTCTCATCTGCTTGTTGAATACTGCTCTTGTCGGGAGGCTGTCTCTTGTCACCTGTTCTTGTGCTGCTCGGAGATTTACTCTGCTTCCCATCCTTGTCTGAATGGTTCCTTTATATCTCGGTCCTTGCTCAGTGGTGTATCATGGCCGTTCCTCATCGGCTTGTCTTCTCTTTCGTTGCGCCTCCGCTGCTTTGATAATCGTTGATCTTTCGTCCGCATTCCCGTCCTGGTCTATGCCTGTATTTATCCTTCAAGATCCTCGAGCCTCCTATGGGTGGGTAAGACGAGCTTCCCTGTGCCGCCCTCAAGCAATGGTCCCAAATGTTAGAGCTTGTTTTCATCATTCTTCGGTGTGACAGGGAAGGTTGGCTGGCCGAGAGCATGTTCGAAAATCAGAATTGGATCAACTCTTCCTCGTGATTGTCGTTCTCCGCTTGCGCTCCGTTGTGACACTTGGTATTCATTAATGCCCTCGCTCTTTTCCGTTATTGCTCCGTTGGACACGCCTCGATTCCGATCCACGACCACTCGATTACATCTAGGGACGGTGAGAGACACCTCGTGCCACCTTGTCGCGATCCCTAGGCTTATGGCCAGTCCTATCATTCTTCGGAGTGGCGGGCAGGTTAACCAAGTGCACGTTAAAGCTCATTGGCGAGTCTCCTCGAACGTTTGATGGTGCTCTAAGCTGCATGCGCACCCAAGCCCATATGGGTTTGTGATGGCGAACACAGTGAAGGACTCGGAGATACAGGTTAGACGATGCCGAGAAGAAACGAATGATGCCATTCTGGCTATTTCAGGCTCGCCGACTCTTCGCATAGTGCGTGAAATTGCCAGTAACTGCAGATCATTCAATATGCTGTGATCACATACGAGGCAAGTGGCGGAAATTATGCAGAAGGACGTGTTTTTTCTTCATTCTCAAGTATTTGTTCCAGGTGTCGCCAAAGTCCTCAGCTTCGTGCCATCATGATCTGTCCTTTTGTACCTGCCGTCAGAGTGAATATTATTCGCAGAACCTCAGATAGTTGACTTGAAGCCAATCACCAAGATTCCCAAAATCTACAACACAAGTATACATACATCATGGAATTTATCGTCCACCACCCATGCCGCCACCGAACTGGGTTGCCCTGAAAACGTATTAAATATGATAGTAGAAGAAAAGAGAGAAAAGAAGCATACAAATCACGGAGAGACGGGTCCGACATAATGTCCTGCATGGATGGCATATTACCAGACTGCACTTGGTTCATCTGGAACGCCACGTCAATTAGTTGCAATGAGTAAACGACAGATGAAATTGACAAACCATGTTAGCAACGGCGGGATTCTGCATTAAATTGGCCAATCCTCCGTTCTGCATCATCTGCTGAGCCATCGCCATCATTTGAGGGTTGTTGAGCATGCTGGCGATATCAGGCATACCGCCTCCTCCGCCACCGCCACCTCCCATACCGCGCAGCATGTCGGCCATTCCACCCAGATCGGGGAGGCCTCCTCCTGCTCCGGCACCAACAGATGAAGGAGGGGCTCTATCATCAGGGATAAGTGGTGGCGGTCCTTCATCATCGTCATCGTTGACAATCCGTTCTTGGGAATTCGTGAGGCCAGTCTTGAGACCTGCATTTGTAGGATCAAGTTTAAGGCCACGTCCGAAAGCATCTGCGGCGGCTTTGAAGTCTCCCAGAGAGTATTGTGCGTGTCTGCGACATTCGTAAGTACAAATTTTGTCCTGATCTAGGAAGAGGGACTAACCCGAGTCTATGATAGGCCTTTACAAAGTTCGGGTCCACAGAGATAGCTTGTTCGGCATCCCCGACTGCGGCCAGATGGTCCCCCTTGCTAGAGTAGGCAGCGGCACGGTTGGAGTAGTAGATCGGGTTGGTGGAATCAAGCGCGATTGCTTGGGTGTACGAGTCTATAGCTTGGTCGTATTTCTTGCCTGACATGTGCGCATTACCAGCTGCCTTCAGCTTCTCCGCCTGAGCTTTCTCCTCTGCAGTTGGTCCCGCGGGTTTGGGAGGCGCAGGTTGAGACGATGAGGCGGTAGAAGCCACCCTGTCTCTGGTCTTCAGATAGACATCGAATATGCTCTGCAGACTCGCAGGTTTCACAGAGAGCTTCTGGACTTGAGAATCGTCTGAAGGATCGACACCGAAAGCTTCACCGATGCACTGTACTACAGCTCAGTCAGTTTTTGATCAATCGACCTGGAGAAAAGACGAAAGCGCACTGGCAACATCAAGACTCTCCTTGTCATCTGCTTTCACCGTCCCATCTGCAACGGATTGGTTGAGAAAGTCTATTATCGACAGGACCAGTCGCTGCTGTTTTTCTGACATGGAGGGAAGGAAATTTGAGGATAAACAACTATAAACAATAAAGTTGGTTCTCCTCCGTCCGTCATCATGTTTTGTGCTATCTCTGGAGAGCCGCCGCAGGTGCCAGTCGTGTCTACAAAATCTGGCAAGATTTATGAACGAACACTTATTGTCAAGTACATCAACGAGAATGGCACAGATCCTATCACTGGCGACAAGCTTGAGGAGTCGGACTTGGTTGAAATAAAAACAAGTCAGTCGATTCTATTCCCGTAATACGCGTCTGTTTACATCTTTTCTTAGGTCCTGATACCGTTCCTCCGCGTCCGGCTTCCGCTACTTCTATTCCCGCTCTTCTGCACACGCTTCAGAACGAATGGGATGCGCTTGTACTTGAGACATTTGCTCTCAAGCAACAGTATAACTCAACGAGACAAGAGCTCAGTTACGCTCTGTACTCTCAAGATGCAGCCACCCGTGTTGTTGCTCGTCTGATACGGGAGAGAGATGCTGCCAGAGAGTGCGTCATATTCTTCGTTTGTGCTTCTTTTCACTCTGACCTCGCATGCGCAGAGCACTTTCAAATGTTCAGGCGACTATGGGCGTCACACCTACTTCAGCTCCAGGGGAGGATGTTGATATGGCTGAAGATGCTCTACCCGAGGAGACCCTTCCCAAAGAAATTGTTGCTCAAATTGATGAGACCCACGCAACCCTCTCTGCCGCTCGCAAGAAGAGAAAACCTGCACCGGGTTACTCTACAGCCGCTGAAATCAAAACATTTACTGCCAAGCACACCATCCCTTCCCTTCATTCCTCGTCTCCTGCAGGCATCACTTCATTGGCCGTGTCCCATCAGTCTTCTCAGTTCCTCACTGGAGGCAACGACAAAATTGTACAGCTGTATGATCGCAGCACGGACAAGGTGTTGGCATCTCTGAAGGGTCACACTAAAAAAATCAACCACGTTGCCTTCAGGGAACGTGATGGTGACCCAACTCTTCTCCTGTCCGCAGGCGCGGACAAGATTGCCAAAATTTGGGCGCACGATGCAGCTTCGCAGGAGTACATCCCCAAGTCCACCATCCGTGTACACAAGGGTGATGTCACCGGTCTTGCCGTACATCCGGCGTCGACCATCCTCGCGCTCTCTTCTGCGGACAAGACGTATTCTCTTCATGACTTGTCCAATTTTACACAGGTGTTCCGGTCTTCCCCTTCCGACGAGGCGTTTTCCTCTCTGTCCATTCACCCTGACGGAACCCTGATTGCGCTAGGCACGTCCAGCTCAACAATTCAGATCTATGATGTTCGCAGTGGTGCCCTTGCGGCGTCTCTGACACCCCCAGAAGCAGTTCCCTTCACGGTGAACACCCTTTCCTTCTCGGAGAACGGTTACCACCTCCTCGCGCCTAATTCCCTAGCGTCTGTGGCTGTCTGGGATCTACGTAAGCAAAAGACGACCACGACGATCGGGCTAGGAGATGATTTCAAGGTGAACAAAGTGGTGTATGACACAAGCGCGCAGTTCCTCGGTGTAGCTGGTAGTGGTGGAGGACGTGTATTTGCACACAAGACATGGGAGGAGCTCGCTCGGTTCGAGGAGGGCGGTGACATGACTGACTTGGTATTTGGGAACTTGGGGAAGGAAATCTGGGGTACGACTGGGCGAGAGGTCAGGATCTGGGGGGCTCCGGATGCGTGAGCGGCGTTGATTTACACACAAGATCTCCGTCTCTTTTCTTGTGCTGCCATTGTTGTGTCATCAAGTTGTGTTTTGAAATATAGGTTCACGTACATTTTAGCTGCTGTGTGCGCGCTCTCGAAAGAAATCGCAGATAGCTGCCGTAGAAGTGAATATCGCGGGGATTGAATAGCATGGCCTTGGGCGGTTGTAGCGCACAGGCTTCAATGCCACTTCATCTGGCCCTTTCAAAAGTGTACGGTGTACCCGTCCAGGGGAATACCAAGTTGACACCAAGAGAAGTCGATGCACATCAACATGTACCACAGTTATCAGAATTAAATTAGCGCCGATAATACAATACTCTACGGCGGAGCTCGGTGTCGAATTGCTGCGAAGTCAATGTCTATCCTGCTTGATTGGAGTTTTGAGTCACTTGGAACTTCGAGCAACGCCACACTGGCCATCTGTTATGTAAGTGTCACGCGTCATGACTCATAGGCAGCTGTTTGAATTTTCGGGTCGGCTTTACCACTGCCAGCACAGTGACGGTGTATTGTGCATTGCCACTCTCTGGATCCAGGATGCGCTAAACCACTCTTTTGCATTTGCTGTTACACTTCCGGGATCACAGTGCCCGATGAGCAAAAGAATCTTGAACGAGTTTGAAACTCGTGTCCGGAACAATGAGCGCTTGTTTCCCTGGCCTTGATTCTTCCGGCCCTTCGACCTATCCGCTCTGATCTTCCGCTCGCCTTCTTGCAATTGCGTCTCGCCCGATGGATTCGAATCTGTTGGCGCGGGCTAAGGATTAATTTATTGGGGTACATGGTACCGCCGTACACCCACTCCTGGTCTCACTTTCCGCTGTAGTTAACATGTCCTTACGATCCGTCCTTTCCTTCCCTCGATCCTGCTTTTGTCCTTGAATAGTTGGGCTTTTGTTCGAGTCAGTATTGCATTCGAAGAGTCAAGGAAACCTTCTCCATCGTTCTTCTCTGTCGATGATCGTATGAGGCAGTGGGCTATATCTTTTTAGAACCGGCATAGGATAGTTGTGCTGACAGCCTTCCTTTCCCAGGGCAAGGCTGTGCAGTCAGCGCCTTGAGGCGAGGATCAAAGACACCAGCTAAGTACTATAAAGCCTCGAAGCACTCCCCCTTTGTTTTCACATCCCCTTCTCTCGCATAACCATGGCCACTTACCGGTCGCTCTCTCCTCAGCCTGCAGACATCATAACATACCGTCTTGGACAGAGTCTAGTATATGTGAAACCTGCCATAGATTATGAGGTACCTGTCCCCTTGCTTTTCTTTACTCGGGATGGAACTAACGCCACCCTTTCCCCTAGCAAGCGCTTGACATCGCAGTAAAAGAGTTCCCAGGAGAACTGGGCGACATAGACCGACAGCGTATCACATTCACCATCCAAGCCACTATGAGCGGGACGAAACGCACTGTGCGAATATCCCAGAGCGCGTGGATGTCCACGATTACGAGAATGCTCCGTGGCGAGGTCATCGATGTGTCTGTCCTGCCGGAGAGTCCCCCAACATCGAAGAGATGTTCATCTGCAGAACCACCCCCTCCAATGTATCTAGAGGTGCCCGACTCGAAAGAAATGGCAGAGTTTATCGGGAGGCAATCGCGCTCGACTCCTGGTTCTCGTGCGGGATCGAGGACAAGGTCGAGGGAGCCTAGTCCATCTGGGACACGCGTTCTGTCGTGGTTTGGAGGGAAGTTCTGATTGAGCCAGCAGTACATGTTGAGGTCGTGGACTGCTTCCACTGCATTGCATTGTGGCACGGTTGATTCCACTCCGGACTCGACTTTATGATTACCATAACTACCTATAATCAACTTCTCATTTTGTACACATCCTTTGTAGCCATACTAGCTCTAGCACGCATATTGGACAACCATTGAAACACAAACATACACAACCCAAGAAGGCTCCAACAGAACTACTAGGCCAACTGACTACTACGCGATAAACCAAAGATATGCTAAGTGAGTGAGTGAGAGGAAATAAGTTAGTTAAATATGAGATGCCCGGAAACCAAGGTCAGAAAGAGGTATAAATTCGTCGGAACGTAAATTTAGAAACGCCACCGGAAACCTGTATGGTCATCGTCCTGCCAACGCAGCATATTTATGCACCCGTAGAGTGTGCGCAGAGGATGGTCGAGTGGGTTTCAATAGCACCTCCATTCCCGCTAGTGGCATTGGGAGGGGATCCACGTAGAAGGGCACTTCAGGCTCGCAGAGCTCAGTCTCGTTCTCATGCATGTTCTCGCCTCTTCTCCAGCGATCACACAGGAAATCGTTGTAGAACAGATCACTTGTAGTGCTGTTGATTCTGACTCGAGGTGAGGCGGCGTCTTCGTCGTCAGGGAAGAGAGTGTTTCGAGTCATGGGCATAAGGATGTCCATCCGGGAGTTGCTGTTTCCACTCGTCTGCGTGGCTGGGTACATACGTTGCAGCGCCGAAACGTGTTGTTGGGATCTGAGACGTTCCACTTCACGCTCTTCCTCTGATGATATCTCGTCTCCATCAGCGTTTAACCGAGCTATGCAGAAAGAGATGATCAGTGAAGCACTATTAAAAGACGACAGATATTTACCCCACGAACGCCTCTGTGGCACATCTACAGCTCTAGGAAGTTGGGTCGGTTCTTCGCGGCGGGGGTTTGATCTATTCATCCTCGACGTATAACGATACACCCGATATCGGGACAGATTTGAGGGAGTGGTCTCAATAGGCCCTACCGAGGGTCGTTCACGGGTATTAGTAGGCCAGTCTTCCTCTTCCCAGTCAAGGTTGATGTTGTGGACATGTTCGTCTCCGTCAGCGTTCACATGTCGGCGAACGAGGTAACTGCGAGAAATGACTTCCCAATTCCCGGTCGCTTCGGAGGTGGTAGGCTGGTCGGGAGGCTGGACGTAGCTTGAAGGCTCTTCGAAGAGAAGGGGCCGCACGTACATGGACGACGACGGTGTTGGTAGGTTCTGTAAAGATGAAAAGTTCGACAGGGTAGACAACCGCCCCACAGCCGGCGAAGGCTGGGAGGAAGATGCACTAGACTGATTAGTCCCAGTTCTGTATGCCTCCGCCCGAAACATCCGCATCCGTCGAATGCTGTATTCTCTGCGAGCCGCTGTGAGAGCGGAATGTGTGGTGCTTCTCTGGGCATCGGAGTCTACGCTGTGGGCAGGCTCAGGGCGAGAAGGAGAATCAAGGGAATTTTCAAGCTGCTGTCTGCCAAGGCGTAGCCGTTCTAATTCACGCTCCATGGATGCACGGACCTGCCGTGTGCGCTCTTGACGAGCAGCGGAGGCAGGACTGGTTGGATTATGGGATGCGCCCGCAGCCTCGCGAGCAGCAACGTGACGTCCCAAGAAAGTGTGTGGGTCATCGGAGAGCGTGCGTGGTCGAATATAATCCGATAACTGTCGTCGAGGCAAAAGGTTCTGACGAGGAGGGCTGACGGGTGAATTGAGACTTATAGAGGGAAGAGAAGTCTGTGATGCGTGGAAATCTTGTACGGATTGTGCTGCGTCAGAGACTGCATCGAGAGCAGAAAGGACATCACGAGCAGCCCTGGTTGAACGTTCGATTCTTGATCTATCGTCGGTGTTCCTTGATTCGAATGCCCTCAATCTTTCCATAGTGATGGGTGGGAATGAGGAGTGGAGCCTATCCAAGTCTGAAGGTTCGAACTCTGCGGGTTCCTCTTCAAGGCGACCACCGAGAACGATAGCTTCATGACCTGGTCCGATGCTGTTGTGCGGGACGGGAGGTTCTGGTGGTCGAGTTGGGCGAAGATCGCTGCCAATACTGAGGAGTTCTGGTCTCTCACGAATCCGCGCTATAATCTCCTCAAGAGCTTCAATGATGCTCCCGGCACTGTTTCGAGGGGTATGGGGACGCGCAGGCTGCTGAACGGGTGGAGAAGGCGCGTCATTCGGGTGATCAAGGTTGGCAGCGCTGGCAGGATTTGAGACGGGAGATGGATAGGAATTGCCACTCATCCTGCTAGGTAGTACTGGGGTGAATTTATTTAAATAAAAGATGAGAGCAGAAAACGGGTGCGTACGTTTGTTCAGAACCAAATGAGTCTACCCGTTAATAAGAGTCTATGAATTATCCGAGCTTAAGCTTGTAGGATGGTGAAAGAGAGGCTTTGTCGCCGTGCCTACGAGGAGGATGCTACTGTCACTGTCACTAACTTCCAGGCCAGTGACCGTTGGTGGTGATGATGGATCCGGAACAAGGAGTCTAAGTTTGATCCCGGACACTACTATGCCGCCCGCTGAACGTTGAAATTTCAAACTTGAACGTTCTTGAACGCTGGAACGTTGAACCACCAGTTATCCGAATCGCCTCCGTACCAACACAACACGATCATCTAACGACAATTATGGCTGATATCGAGCATGCACGGCCAAGTCAGTGGCAAAAGCAACGCCGAACTCTATCATTGAAACTGGGCATGCAACAGATCATTGCTACATAGCTTAACGAATTGTTCTCATGAACGCCTCTACATTATGTCTCTGACAGCCAGCTAGATCGAAGCACGGTAAGAATCAGTCCCCGTTATATTCTTTTTTAGGTATATAAGTGTGGCGTAGACGGTGTTTCGCTAGTTTCGCTGCCTATGTGCTGCATCGGCGAGATGAGGGGCTTCACCTTCGTCGTAGGGGTATTGTGAAAGTCCCCGGTATATGAGGCGTCGGGGTGCCTGCCAGTGACAGTGACACGAAAAAGAAGTACCACTGTGACACAATCTCTTTCTTTCTTCTTGACAACGACAATCGGCTGGACCAACTGATCGATGACTGAGAGTACTGCAAAGACAGTCCCTGATCTCAACATTGGATCTGGCGGTAAGTATCGAGCTGCTGCACCGTCTGAACACGCCATGCTGACGCGTAAAGCTCGCGTCCAGAATCCGATCTTCCTTCCAATGGCATTTCCACGACATACGAATTTCTAGACGAAGGAATCGCCCTCATCGACATTGAGATCCTCCTCCGGAAGAACAACGAGGAGATATCAAATCGATTGAAACGAGTACAAGATATCACTGGCGATCTTGCGCAGTGGACCGTGCAAGCTCAGACGGAATACGAGACTGCAAAAGATGCCTACCTTCACGCGCTGCGTGCTTTTGCCCCCGAAGATGACATAGCCCAGCTGAAGAAGACGAGCGACGATGCCCAGGAGAAGTGTCGCAAGTCCGCTGCAGCGCAGGCCGATGGGCTTGCGCTCACTAGAACAATGTTCGAATTAGTCAAGGCTGATATGGACGAGTTTGCTTTTATGTAAATATAATGCACACATCTGACACTCGTTAAAGAACAAAAAGATCAAGCGCTACCACTCTTTGCTTCTCCTATACGCCTTGTCGCGGTATAAGATACTCGACACGATTGGGAAAGAGACTTATTCAATGGCTGGTCTTTTCCATGATCTCCGGGAAAAGCCGGAAGAGACCATTGCGCATATCCACAGCATTGTTGGGCCCGACCCTTCTGAGGAAGTACTGAAGGCGAGTTTCGGGCTCGAGGAAGGGACGAGGAAGGAGGACATAGCCAAGTCTCTGCGAGCCACGCTCAACAGGGAAGTCTTCTATACCGGGTTGTACAGGCCTGGAGCTGTGGATCATGAAGAGCAGGCTTCACTGCTTGAACTATCAGATGACAAGGACCGAGAAATTTACAAGAGCGTCCTGTCCTTCATAGGCAGTCCTGGGGCAGATTGAAATCCGTGAAATGATCCAGTTGGAACGGAGATCGTGATATTGTACAGTATTTAACAGGCATTTTCCTTATAACATGTATACTGAACTCCCAAAGAGCTCTTGTCGTCTCAGCCAATGGTTTATTCTGGCGTTAGCCATTACAGAAATGGGGAGATTCAGGTATCGATCAAAATCTCAGAGTGCCCTTGTCGTTTGCGACCATTGTGGCGTCGGCTACATAGCAGCATCTTGAGAATGACGAGGTCCGAGAAAGTCTCCTTTCAACAGTCTCTCGTATGGATGGCTACTGAAGCTGATCCTAAGCACGACTGAAGATCAAGTAAGTGTCCATTTGACAGATAGATAAGCAGTACAGGATCAGCAGGATCAGCTCCAAATGCTCTTAGATACACTGCTACCAGCATGTCCACCACTTGGCAGCTCAAACAGAATATCGTTCTTGAATCCACCCCAGCCCACTGTGACTGTGGCCGTCGATTGGGACTGGGAAGGATCCGCCACGGTCACCGTGGCACTCCAAATATTTACAATCACGACGAGAGCTTTATCCGCGCCAACATAGATGCTCCCCTGCGGCCCGAACAAAACATGTCCCCCCTCCGGCTCCCAGAAGGTAACCATACCCTTATTACTGCCCTCATCAAAGACAGCTGAAACCTCCCCATCGTTCCGTACGGTTGTTAATCGGGAGTCATGCTTCTTCCGAAGGAAAGTTTGGAAGTCTACGCCGGGATATGCAGTATAGGCAACCGATGCGTTTAACGAATCGTGCTGGAGCCAAGCGGTAAAGAGGTCCACCGTGGCAGGAGGCTGAGAGCCGGTCCCAATCGCCGACCAATCGCCTGTCTTCTCTCCGACCTGAAGCGACAGCGTGACATCCTCTGACTCGAAGGTGTACCCGACATTCCCATGATACAGAGATTTCACTCCTGCACGGGAAGACGGAGTGTCCCCTATCAACGTCGCCTGCATATCTTCCTCGGTGTCGTCAAAGAAGATAGATCCTTTATGACGTCTCTGGTCAAGAACAGAGTAGACAGAGGCGTTGCTAGAAGAGTATATGCTGGAGATCATGACATGCTGAACGTCATCGTCGAGGAAAAACCATGTCTTCTGCCATGATAGGGACCTGGTAAACGGGTTGGTGTACCGCATCACAGCCATCCCAGTGCTTCCATCTGACACACCGCCAACAAATGACTCGATCCCATGGAACTCGGTGTTACCGCAATTAAGTGGTGTGGCGTCGTAATCAACCGTGATGCCTGGGATAAGGTTCCAGTCCCAGGCTGCCGCGATGTCCTCGTATTCGTCTCCCTGGATCAAGGTGTAAACTGTTCCGTCAGCAAGATGGAAGCCACGTGTCTATTGGGATCCTAAGTAAGATGGATGGAGAGGGATAGCAAGGACGGCATACATTCTGGGAGTTTGTGCACTCCGTGTTCTTGGTTCTGCTGGAGTACCCCTTCCAGGTGGTCACGTAGTTGCTTCCTCGGTGAACCTGTCGGAAAATGTGAGCTTCGCTTTTCCCCGACATTGCATGCCTGAGGCGGACCATATAATCATTGCTATAGAACATCCGATGGCCTGTGAGGTCGCCAGCATTGGCATGAGAAGTGGTCCTCGAGAGTTCATTGGCGAAAGACTCTAGTATTGGAGACTCCCATTGTTCACCAAGCTCTTTGACTTCGGTAAGGTTCGTCTTAATGTTCTGCGTGGCCCTGCAAGGTTTAGACAAGTCCAAGACAGACGCTGGAGCAGCACTGAACGGTCTTACTGAAAGTCTTGAACGGCAAAGCTAATCATGCGGCCCACAGCAGACTATGGAAGGCCCGTTAGAGGTGTCGTCGCAAGCTGGTCAGCTTCACTCACGAAGTCCCAGTGCAGCACGTTGGTCAAAACGTTCCGGTAGATCATCCAACGACTGCCTTCGAACAAAGTCTCGAATGCCTTACGCGGTTCTGATCCAGCACTGTAGGACGTCTGGCTTGCTTGGGTCTCTAAATGCAAGACGGCATTATGACTATACATGCATGTTAGTCTGAACCTATGCTGAAGAATGTCATGTTACTGACTAATCTTTGCCTATTCAGCATATGTTAACCATGAGCGACCACTTCATACAACGAGAAGTCTCTTACCGTAGTTTCCATTGTACAGCATGCCATCGTGTTGCCTTTCGTGAGCTCCATTTAGCTTCAAGAGACCAGGACCAACCCAGACTGTGTCTTACCCAAAACTACCGTCAAAGTGAACACCATCCCCTCTTCTCTCAGGAATCAGCCGCATTTCTTCGTGTACTCTGCGATACGCATCGGTCATGAGAGTTTCGTTCCCAGTGAAGATCGCAAGATCTATGCCGACGTTTGCAACATCCAAGGTGTTGGCTCCGGTTAACATCCAATGGGTTTCGCCCACACCATTTTCAAAAACCTCGTACGAGCGGCCAGTGATCAGAGTACAGTTGCTCAGCTGGAGCTCATTCAAGGATTCAACACCCATCAGCAGACACGTCCGAGAGACGAACCCCGGGATAAGAATGATCTGTAGATGGCACTTAGCGCTGAGAAGGCACGGAACGATGCTGAAGGGGAAGACCCACATTGGAGTACCAGTTAGTGTTATACATCACGTCTAGGCCACAAGGACAGGCTTCAGTACCACCTCTGTCGAGGCAGCCAGGATACTCTAGTCCAAAGTCACGTCCGAACCACCAGTCCATGGCCGCATACACAGCGGCCCTAGCTGTTTCATTGCCGACATGCTCTTCGGTGTTTCTGAGACCCCCGTGATAGGCCGCTGCAATTGTCACTGAACAGAGAACAGTATATCAAGGAAAGTGATGTGAGAGTAAATGGGTATGTAGTTACATGCACGGAGCCAGTGCCCTTGCGCGGGCCAACTGGCACGACGAGCGTCACATCCGGTAGTGTAATCAACGTCTGACCAAGTCCCGTCCACGAGTTGAGAGGAAATCCTGTGCAACGTCATAAGCACCGGCGTGCGACGACAGCAGGGACAGAACACGACGCACCAGGTTCCGACTAGTCTAGCATTGCTAGTGGTGATCTCCC
>RZIO01000002.1:3270564-3284315 GCA_004338095.1 Gloeostereum incarnatum
CGATCCCTTTTAACAAGAGCCCAACTTGCCAAGGCTGGATTCATCATTGCGGCATTGCCAGGAAGCGCGTGATACCAGTAGACGTCGAGACCAAGAAGCAACTGGAAGGAAGGAAGTATACTTATTTGGCTTCTTCGAGACGGGGAATCAACAGGGGACTCCGAAAGACTGAGTTGATCATGCTTGAGGCCAGGACTCAGACGACAGTGGTACGGACCAGGGTTCCTGTCAGGCGCTCAGGTGATCGGCGCATCAAAATATTTATCGACATCAACGGTCATGCACTCGGGAGTCGGCGAAGGCGCTACATACATCTTTTGCAGGGAAACTTGGTTAGGGAGAAGAATACCTGTAGGTGGTTAGAGGACGACGCGGAGCTGCTGTCGGCAGTCCCTCGCCATACACGTAATCTGGCACGAATGGTGATTCTTCTCACGTTCCCATTTGCTGGTTGTTTTAGATCTGCCAATTACTGGTGGCAGCGTAGTCTATAAGTCTCGTCTTTCAAAGCTGTTTGAGACATGTCTGGTTCGTGCAGTTCTTTTGGATACGCACATCTAAAACATATGCCCGCATACTCGAGCACATCCGTCGGCGCAATCGGGGTTGTCACAACCTCAGTCATTTGCTATGTTCTTCAGATCCTCCTATGCCCCAATTATACTTCCCTTTACAGAGGAGCGGACTCAGTGACCAGCGGTACCTTGCGGCGCTCTCGCGCTGGCCGTTAGACCGAATTGAAGCGTTTCTGAAGCGTCTTCAGCTAGTGGACGGCGCTAGGTTATCAGAAATTGAAGTTATGATACTGGCGTATCACCTCAAGGACTCTGTGAATGCAGGTGACCATTTCTACTTAGACTGACAGTCATCCCTAGCTAACTGCCGACGCATGGGATAGAGAATCGCCAGTGATTAAGGCCCTGGGCTGTTCAGAATGGATCGCTGCCCATGTTATCCTCCCCAGCCTCGTGACTTCCAAAAAAAATAATGCTCGATACATATGTACCACTATAGGCTGCACTTGGGCTGCACATGTACAATTATGGCCACATCTGATTCTGTTTCTCCACCCTGTGTCGCACAAACGGACTGCGTTCTTCTAGATCTCTTCCGTCAGTATTGCCAGTTGAGCAGGATCTAAACGATCCTAGGTTCATGTGTGAACTAAGCGGGTCATAGTACAGTCACTAGTAATTCAAATTTCAAGTTTCAAGTCTACTGATGCGTCTTCAGAGTCCAGACGGCGTGCTTCTACTCTAGTTGGGTACGCGTGCTCCTCTAAACACCTACATCACCTGGAGACTCCCTAGATCGTTGTTTGCTCAGTCGACGCAGCAATTTTCTCAACAATGGATCGTCGCCGACAAAACAGATGGCAAGACCTAAGCAGAAAACAACGAGGCCCATGGCGAGCAAACATATGATCATCCACCCCCGGCCAACATGGTCATATATCTGGTGGTCCAAGTCAGCGTAAAATCAAAGCTGTAATGTCAGAAAGTATCAAATACCTGTCCTCCTATAATTGGCCCCACTGACCATTGCAATCGAAAATGAGCGTGTTGGCGCAATATCACGAGAAGAAGAATTGACCTGTGTTCCCAATACCGTATGCGATATTGAAAGCACCATATACGTGGGCATCTGAATGTAATAATTCAACTGAGGGCAGAGACATGTTCAGTCATAAGCACTTACATCCTATTCCTTCGATACCTCTCGAAACAGCGGCCAACTCAGCGACCAAGGGTGATACCACGCCGGATACAAAAAAGACTGAATAAGGGATGAGCGACAGATGTTGACAAGTCTACGGACTGTCTCGCGTACATTCAACAGCAAGCGATACAATGAAGAGGGCCAAGTGGCCTTCTATGATGAGGATACCCCACCATGGCAGCGAGAGAATGAGTGACACAGGTGTGATCCACTCTGGACCGTATCGGTCAGACAACCACCCAGACATCGGTGTTGCTAAAAAAAATTAAGTCGCCGAACATGACAGGACTCGAGAGAGGCGCACAAAAGATAGTTGCGACAACGGCTGCCAAAAAGACAAGACCTATTCTGTCGGAGTGAAGCCCCCATATTTCTGCGAGATGCAAAGGAATTGTGGGCTCCTGGCAGGTATAAACGAGACTAGGACAATTGCAGTCAGCAAGACAAGACAGAAACATAATACTGGGGGAGAATATACCCGTAGATGAAGGTAAGGATAAAAGTTACTACCGCACGCGAAGATCGTCGAAGAGTTGACAGTACTTCCACCAAAGTAAGAGGTTTGACAAGATTTACAGGCGCTGGATGAGTTTCTGCGGGAGGAACAGCGGGCCCAGGAGGCTGGGCTTCTGTGGAAGGAATGGCAGGCTCAGGAGACATGGGTTCCTCTTCTGATTCCCTCTTTTTCGTGGAACGGACCACTGTGCTATCACCGGGGGCATTCACAACTTGGGAATCATCTTTTTCAGCGGTATCTGGAGCGTTTGGTTTGGTGGTGGCTGCAGGGTCATGTTTCCAGTGAAGAGCGTCTTTCCTCTCGATGACTAGAAGCCGACTGATAAGGTCAATGAAGGCGCCAATAATCCCCATAATGAATGGTCCACGATATCCAAATCGAGAATACAAAACGCCGCCTACTGCGGGACCGATGACGAATCTACCTCGTAGTTAGCAGTGGGTCCATTTTATCTGGAGGATTCTCACCCCAAGGTAAGGCCGGCCATGGCAACACCAAGCTGTCCTAAGTTTATATCTGTCAATTGGGATACGACAGAAAGCAAGAGAAGCCATTTACTTCCAACCAACTCTATGGGGGTACTGTCGCATCTACAAATGGTGTAAAATCAGCAAAAAAAGAAAGTATGTAGGTATGAGTACAGACGACTGACAGAAGTGCCATCCCCACAACCCAGACCATCGTACTTCCGATACCTTGCAGAACACGGGCTAGACACATTAACCAGTACACTGGCGCTTCCATCATCATGATTTGAGAACCAATCAGGATGAATATCCCGATAATCAGTGGCCACTGTCGCGAATTATAGCGTTCGGAGAACATAGCAATCGGGATGGTAGCTATACGAGTCGCCCTTGAGGAAATAGCATCGCAATAGAAGCATAAGGCACTGACAAATGACAAGACCACCAGACTAAAAGCGCATGGAAGATGAGCTCGACGGTAGAACATGCTGAAAAAAGACTGACATATGCAAATAGGAGCCATCCGGTGAGAGAGGAGACGTTGGAATATCCTTGCTGTTCAAGATGGAAGGGTAGAACAGGGATAATGATAGAATACACCAAAAAATCCACCGCGATTCCTGTGGTTAGCCCAGCCTTAACAACCAGCTGTTAGCCTAAGAAAATGGGTACATACCCAATCCAACGACGAACGTTACGAACCAGTACGAAGACCGCCACTTCAGTCCTGGAGGTGGAGCAGTGGATCGAGCTCGGGACCAAAAGTTGAAGAACACCATTTCAACTAGACTCGACGAAGACCGCAGGAAGGATCCTTCGAGCTAACCAGTGAGTGATAAAGGTAACATGATACGGATTTACACGTCTGTATAGAAAATACAGTGATGAAACGCAAGAATTGACTTGGCGGCTGCACCCGCGAGCCAACGGGTCGAGGCAAGTTCTACTCTGGTCTCCTACGTTTCTGACTAATCCGACGACTTCATAATACGAAAGGTCGCATCGAAACCACTCTACCTGACAAAACAAGAGGGCGATTTCGCGATGCGTGGTACCTACTGTGGCCATGAGTCGTTGGCTGCGCCGCTGCGAGCCAAGGTAAGCTTACATTCGTGGCGGCGTGATCGTGTACATACCCGGACCGAGGATAGCCGGTGCTTGCCGCTTATCTAACACTTTTGCTTTCAGCATAACAATCATGGAGGTTTGTCAATCTAATGTGGCGCGTCTTGAGGCTCCTTGCGCATAATGAACTTGCTAGGTCGTAAATCCGCGCTCAGCTTTACTCTCTAACTATGAAGTTCTCGAACTGCTGCGTGAAATGGAAAACGATCACATCACACGCTCGAAGACGGCCGTTAGAATCAAGAAGGAGGAGGAAGCTGCCGGTATAAGTTCCTCCATTCTTCCCGGAGGTAGGGATCGGACAGTTGTAGAGATCAGCGAGAATTTGAGGACGGTGGAAGTTGAGGTGGACCAAACGACTATGCGTTTGTGCTTTGGAATTTACGCGTTTGTTGAACCTCTAGGCAATCAAATACCTAACCGCGTCTTTTCAACCGACGTCAGCACAATCTCCGGAGAGGATTACCGAGCTTGTGAAGGCGCTTGAGCCTTACGGGTTCACGAAAGCGGAAAAACTTCAGATCGTGAACCTTGCACCGACACTTCCCGTCGAACTCTATGTGGTGAGTGTGCACCACCTTCTCTTGATCGCCCTTCTCATGTCCAAATATTTAGATTGTCGAGGAGCTAGAAGATCGGCTTGGAGAGTCGATGGATGATGTTCTGGCTCTTGTGCAACGCTCAGTACCAGGGCTAGGAGCCTCAGGTTCTGACAGTGACGAGCCAATGGAAATTGTAGACGCTGGGTCTGCAGGGGTGCCACCGGCGAGCAGAGCTAATGACTGGGATCTCTCGCACCATGCTGACGGTGGTTACGATCCCAACGATATCGTTTATGACGATACAGGCGAAGGGGCCGGCGTAGAAGGAGATCTGGATGTCGACGATGACTGATCCATCATGGGATGGGGCCCACTGTACTATCTATGTAACATGAATGAATAATTGATACCACATAAAAATCATACATCCATCCCGACATAAACGACTCACATACATACACACAACATAGGCATGCATGGAAGCTCAACATCATGAAGAAACATCGATCGGACCTGCCTTCCTAAACCAATCTCTGATAGCACCCAGACTCATGCCGCTCTTGACACTACCCGAAAGACTTCTCAAGCTCTTCACGCTCCTCGTGCTCTTCGCGCCACCACTACGTGTGCTCCTCAGACTCTCACTAGAAGTTCTACTGCGGAGAGGAGAGCTATCGGTAGTGCCTTTCGCGGAAAGGGTGTGTATGGCCAGCGAAGGAGGCGAGGATGTAGGAGTGTTGGACGTAAACGGTAGAGACCCCAAAGCGAATGGACCTGAAATGGCAGGACGACCGCTGCGTCCAGCAGAAGGACTCAAGGAAGCATGCTTCCTTCGAAGACTCGGGAAACGACTCGACAACGAAGTCCCCGTTGTCTTCTGTCGTCCCCGTTCGTCCCGATCTGACACGAAAGACATCGGTGTTCCACTCCTGCTACTACCTCCATCCATGGACACGTCGTCAGGAGAGTATCCCCTCGATTCACTAAAGATCTCGTCTTCATGACCAGAAATATCATCTAGATCCAGATCCATAACCTCCTCCACCTCATCCTCCTCCCTCAGCTCACAATCCCAATATCCCGCACTGGGATAATGCACCGTAGGAGCCTCGACAAACTTCACGCTCTTGTTGCTGCTCGTGATAGTGGCCAGACTATTCTTCCGAACAGCAGGACGGGGAACAGTAGTGGATCGGGACGAAGCCGAGCGAGTCAGGATGGACTTGCACGGCTGTTTCGTGATCGTGCTTGATGAGTCGGTGAACACGTCAAACTCCTCGTGTAAAGGAGTTTTTCTCCGCAGTGCGATGGGGAGGGCGGGTGATGTGGGAGTTTGCGGATGGGAAGAAGATGTTGCGGTGGAGAGGGTGGATGCTGTGGATGTCATAGAAGACGAGCGGCTGTGGACCGGCAGAGGATGAGATATTAGGGGTTTCGGGGGTGGGACCGGCGGACTGGGGGAGCGAGAGAACCATAGGTCTGCAGGCTTTGTCTTCTGTTGCACAACAGAAGGCTTGGCTCGCAGATGGGAAGAAGGGGATGAGCTTTTTGCTGCACTCTCAGATCCTGATCGACCTCGAGAGCGAAGCAGATTGCTCCAGAATGGCGTGGATTTGGGCGGCGACGAGGGTTCGACGGCACTCTCGAGCCAATCGAGGGCACACATCTCTTCCTCGCGTGTTGCCATAGCCGTTGTTCGACGTGGGGGCGTCATCGATGTCATGTGAGCGAAAGACGTCGTCGAGGACGATGGGGAGGAGGACGGCTTGGGAACACGATAGATCCATTCTTGATTACTAGGGGAAGATGCAGAAGACGAAAGGGGGGATGTGGGTGATACTGATGGACGGGCTTTACATTGCCGATAAGGCCCGTTCTTCATGGAAGTCTTTCGTCGCCGTTTTGCGCCGACCTGATGGGAATGAAGCAAGTTCGGGGTGGTTGGCATCCCGGCGCGCTTAGGAGACTCAGGTGGTGGAGTTGGCGTCGGTGTAGGCGGAGTCTGTCGATGGGTATTGATCAATTCTATCCCTAACATTAAGGGAGATCTACTCACAATGATACACCGCAAATTAGGATGAAGAGGCCCGCGCTTAAAACGATCATTGCCAGAATCTGGCACCTTAACATCCTTGGAGCTACTGGACTTGGTAGAAGCCTGGTAGCGGTGCCTGCGCTTCTGCATTTCTTTGGAGCGCAATAGAGTAAGGGAATCGTTGACGGCGAGAGGAATGGGAGACGGTGAAGACGACCTTGGCTGTTAGACGCGATAACACGTTATAACACGCGCGTGCTAGGAAGTAGGAGGAGATCTACTTACAATGTCAATGGCCGGACTGGACGATGGCGAAGGTTCTTGCAAGATTGTATTGTAAGCATTGAGCCATCGTAGCTCGTCGCTGTTGATGGAAGAAAACGAGGTGTTGTCGTGCTGAACAATGACGTTAGAAAAAGAGAACAGTAATACTTGGATAGAAGGCATACTTCAAACATTTCCAAAGGTGCCTCTACCTTGGGGAAGGCGGATTGAAGGTGGGGAGGGGAAACTTGTTGACCAAAAACTAGCAGACTGGCGAGGGTGGTTGTGTTCGTGGTAAGTGGTAAAGAAAGAAAGAAAGGAACCTCAGGTAGACGGCACGTCCTAAAAAGATGGCTGACTCGAGCGTCTAGGGCTGATGCAGGCAGGAAGACCATGAGACACAGGTGGGCGCCTTGCGTTAAACACGTTGAAAGGCCGAAATTCCGATCAGAACTTTGAACTCGTGTATAGCACGATGCAAGAATTCAATCACAGGGGCATAATGAAGCGACCGTATTCTGGAGCTCGAGTTAACGAAAACGACCAGGAAGGTGGATCCCTGACAATCGTCGAAGACTCAGGTTTGATGGAGGCACAGAACATTCTATTGTCAGACCAGACGCGGAGGGCAGTCGCAGAGCTCTCGAGGCTTCCGGATGGTTCTCGGAGAAGTGATCACTGCCTGTCGGCCGCAGTGATGTCAGTCGCAAGTAGCATAGTCCGGAAGTTGTAGTGGAAGTTGTAACGTGGACACAGGCACGTCGACTCGCATTAAAGCTTGCTCGTCCATGACATTCTCGCTATTCTTGTAGCTTTGCAGCATCCTGAGTCAAACTTGCACGGAGGCCAATATAGACAGACAGACGGCGTTATACGGCGATGTACTTAAATAAGTCATATCGGATGGATGGACGGGTGTAAGCACGGTGCCAAGGTTCCAACTTGATAATAGAAACACCAGGCTGCCATTCTGCTTTGGAGTCGGTACATAAGTAAAACAGAATAATGGTAACGCCATCTTACAGGGATATATCCTGGAGTTGTCGGACCCGCTCAAGACCCGCTTCACAAAGTCCCAAAGACACTCGCGCCATGACGACATTTCACATAAACACAATACTTGAGTAATTTAGAGAGAGAACCATGGGGCAGAAAATTCGGAAGCGCAGAGTCCGTTGGCAAAGCGAAAAGGACTGCATAGGTCAAGGTGAGGCGACTCGGAAATGCATGAGCGTGACGTTTTATGTGACATGACACACGTGTCCGTTATCTGTGGTGTAAAATAATAAAACATAAAACACGTCTAGGCAGCAGCATAGACTAGGCTTGAGTTCAATGCGCCGCTGACCCCGTTTTCGTGGTCTAGATTACGTTTTTAAACAATTATTTCATGGTGTTACATGACTAGACAAGGAGTGTCACTGGGTGTTAGCCCCTGGTGTACTAGATTTCCGAGCGATACGACGCTTGACTAGTCTCATTGTCTTTGATAATTCACTTTGACTTGTGCTTCCGGTACTTCTCTCGTCATGCACTCAGCGCTTCAAAACATTCAACTCCCTCCTTCCCAAGGAGCGTAGCACACCCAACAACACCCGCACCCGCCTTCTTCATCCTCTCCACAGCCTCCTTGCTAGTCACACCCCCCCACACCGATAACGACGATCTCCTTATCCAACCCTTTCTTCTTGAGCAGCTCAGACCACGTATACACATTCCCCAACGCGAGCGAATGAATCGCCTCCCCTGCCAACCCGCCCAACGGAGTCGGCAGAGCAAACCCTCCTTCGGAAAAAACGAGAGAAGAGCCGAGGGTGTTGGTGCAGGTCAAAAAAGACACCCCTCCACCGGGGACGAGAAGGTTAGCGAGATCGGTGAACTGCTGCTCGTATACGAACGGTGGGAGTTTCAGCCCGATGGTCAGTTTGGGATTGTTCTTGACTTCTTGGGAGATGGCGGAGAGTAAGGGTTGGAGGACGGAGGGTGTGTACCCTTTGGGTGGTGCGCCGGGGATGTTGGGGCAGGAGAGGTTGAATTCGATTAGGATTTGATCCCAGTGGAGTGGAGGAGATGTGGCGAGGAGGGCTTTGAGTTCAGAGGTGGTGACGATACTTATGATAAATGGCTTCTTCTTGGTGGAAGAAGAGGAAGAGAGGATCTGGGTGATCCAGGATATGTACGATGAGAGGGGGTGGGGTGAGTATCCGTACGAATTGATCGACGTTTTGGATTCTTTGGCGAACGCAAACTGAGAACAGGATATAGCGATAGAGGAAAGTATTTCAGAGGGTAAAACATACAGTATTCGACGCGTCCTCCTTGAATCCTTCAACGGTCGATGTGCGGGTAGTTACTGCCCCAGTGTACGGGCTGTCATACAATGCTTGGAGCTGCTCGAGAGAAGAAGCCCAAGCGCAGGAGGTGTTGATGAGTGGTGGAGAGATGTCGATTGAGTTGATGAGGGCCATGGTGGTATCTTTGAGAGTAGGAGATAACGAACGGGATATACGTTATTCGGGAAACCGAGACCCCGGACACTTTTGTTTCGGAAGGGAAAGTATATTGGAAGGAGAAGAAAAGATGGTAGAACAGTGGTCGGGAAAGCTCATTGTTTTAATACCTCTTCCCTCTCCAGAACGGACTCTTCAAGCTTGATGAGAATGGTAGTTCGTGAAGGGTACTGGGCGGTAGGCGTGTTGTGTGCGGTGACCCGAGCGGGCTAGGTAATGCCATTAGCAGGGACGGGGAGAGTAGGGAAACGTACGCACAAATCCGAGTCCATCGAGAACTGCTTCTACGATTCCCGCAGTGAAAGAGGAACAGCTAAGCTGAGCCATGTCTTTTGGGACCGATATGTGTCTCTCGATGAGGGGATCGTTGTCGATGATCATGTCTATTAGTCCTCTTAAATAAACGATAGGATGCAGGGGGAAGGAACCCGTACATTCATCAGCTTTCTCTACGCTCTTTTCGATACCGTCTGCCTGTTTTCCAAAGACGGCACGCCAGACTTGGAGTTGGATGGACATTAGGGCGTTGATGAGCTTTATCTCTCGCTTTGGCGTCTTTGAAGAGCTCTCTGCACGCCAGACCATGAGCTCAAGGACGCGTATGCCGACGCGGTAGCCAAGGGTGTTGAGTCTACACGCTGGATGAAGGTAATAAATTCGAAAGTAGCAATCTCTACTCACCTCCGTTCCAAGTCTGTTATCCCGCTGACCCGTTTCTGCGTGTACTGAACCATTTCGGAAAAGAGGAAACTAAAGGCCGAGCCTGAGACTTCGATGAGCCTCGACTTGTTGAGATTTCTGTCATAAATATTGGGTCGTGCGCCAGTGAGGGTCTTTGTGGTGGTGATGGTCGTCGAGGGTAATGAGAAGCGTGTAGAAGACGTTGTAGGAGAGTAGTGTTCGAGCGAAGAGACGGAAGAGGTGGAAAGGATGGAAAGACGGGGATGAGGCTGAGAGTAGGAAGCCATGATGCAGATGCGGGGTGAGAAATTTCTTGGCGCGAGGAATGAAGGTTGCTGGTCAACGTCGACGACGATGAGCAGCCTGCCTAGTACGCTGTCGACAACGATGAGCAACTCGCCCGTTGACATCCAGCACCATCTATACCACTCCTTCCTCCACGAATCCACCCCAGACGTCACCCTCCGAGTCAGGGGCACTTGGTCCGCCGTCTACCACCTCCACCGCGTTGTCCTTATCCAGTCCGGTTTCTTCCGCTCTCTTTTTACCTCAGGATTTTCAGAGTCCCGCTCTCTGCAGTCCATCTGTCTTGTGTTCGACGACCTGAACATCACACGAGCCGGTAATCTTTTCCTTATCCTCCCCTGATCCATCTACTGACTTTTGTGATAGCATTTGAAGTATGTGTTTCTAGACTCTATGGCGGTGGTCCTCCTCTCTATATTCCCCCGTCTATCATACCTATTACTTCACACCCGCTGACACCTGCCTATCCTGCATCCCCCTTCGCTCAGCCGCTGGACATTCCGGAGGGTCACCATCTAGCTACACCCAGATTCCTCCTCTCTCTCCTCGCTACCTCTATCTATCTCAGTATTCCTTTTATTGCATCAAATGCATTGGCCTCCATCCTCAGCTCCATCGGCCCATGGACTGTCATCCCTTACCTTAACTTTGCCCTAGGTAAACCCATCGGTCCTCTCGACACCGCACTGGGCGAGAAGGAGGCTGCTGTCGGACTGGATTCTCTCGCTCACAACCCAGATGATGATGATGCGGAAAGCACCATGACCACTCGGACCAGGGAAGATCCCCCTGCTGATCCCACCTTCCATTACGGATCCATCTCAGACAAGATCGGAGAAGCCACCGCGTGCTGGCTAGCCCGTTGGGGAACTGATGTCTTCGCATTGGAGGAAGCGCCTACGAAGCCGTACTCCAGCACACGGAAACGTGCGACTACTCTGCCTTCTTCATCCGACTTGCCCCTCCAGGCGGAGCCTCTCCTCACAGGCGCAACTACACCGCCGACGATATTCGCACCAGGAGGTCTAAGCGCCTCCTGGATCCGCGCCCTCATCTCTTCCGACTCTTTCTTTGTCTGCTCTGAGAAGGAGAGGTTCGATTTCGCTAAACGCGTTGTCGACCTCCGGCGATCTCGCTGCTCCCCCGCCTCCTCAGAAGAAGAAGAGAAGGAATGGGAACAGCTCTTCTCCACGGGCATCTACTATGCTAACATGGACATGCCCGACCTCCTCTCTATATCTCAAGACCTCTCGCCGGTTACAGGAAAGCCTTACGTACCTTTACACATCCTGCAGAGCGCCCACTGGGATCATGCTACTTTGAGGCATCAGATCACTTATCGACCTTCGTCTTCCTCGACTGTCACTGTACCTTTGTCCCCCATACCCGGGGACAAAGAGCTTGGGATCGGGAAGCCTTTCGCAGAAGGCGTCCGGGGATTCAAAATCGCCTCTGACTCTTCTCTGCGAATAGGGGAGAACGAAGGTGGTGGCGGTGAGCCCTCGACGATCTCGATGGAAGATCTTTTTTCTCCCTCGCAGTCTCCCACAAAAAATAAGTCTAAAGCTGCTAATGAGGTTATCACGAACGAGGCGGCATTCTTTGGGTTGCATCCGCCTATTAAGAATAAGGAAGAGCACAAGTACTCGCCCTTCCCTCCACTACGGTTTGGTGTGGAGTTTTGGGATATCGATAAGCTCAAGGAGAAGCAGAGGCTGCATTCGCAGACGGTATGGTATGCGGGGAGCTTGTTTAACGTTTATGTTCAGATCGTGCGGAAGAAGGAGAAAGCAGGCGGTGGAGGGGGTGGGAGGCAAGTAGGCATATACCTTCATAGGCAAAGCACAGTTGACATTATCCCCCCTGTGAGCGCTCCTGCTGAACGAGAAGGCAGCGGAACTGGAACTGGAGGTGCAAAACACGCTCGCGGACCTTCCCTGCCCGAAGTAGACACCACAGCCATCTCTTCCAGCCCCCCAACCTCTCCCACTTCCAATTCCCGGCTCGGGCTAACCCTCACTCGAACGATGACACCCACCTCGCGGCCGTCTATAGCACCCCCACAATCGCCCACGAGACCAAACACATCTTCTTCCCTCCCCTCTTCCGTATCCACACACTCCCTCTTCGCGCACTCTCCTGCGCCGACATTTCCGAACACAGTCCCGGGGACGTCTCCGCCTCAGCCCTACCGCGATCCCCGTGGACAGGTGTCAGCTCACTTTAGCATCGCATGTGCGAGTGGGAAGGGGAACGCGCAGACGAGGTTTAGCAGTTCCCCAGACGTGTTCAAGGTATCGCAGAGCTGGGGATGGAAGAGTGCGGGTTTGATTGATGATGGGGAGGTGGAAGGTGGTGGGAGGGACGTTAGTTTGAGGGCGACAGTTGTTTTGGGTGTCGTTTAAGGCTTGGATGTGTTCTTATCATGTCGTACAGATTGTTTTATGCTCTTATTTTCTAGTGTACTTTCATCTAGTATTAGTCGGTATGTACATCGTTTTGTGGTTAGACAACAAATACATTGAGCAGCTCTTTCTGCTTCTGAGGAGGCTATGTAAAGACATGCATATGTACTACTTGTAGATCACTTTCACATTTGATCAGGGGTTGACAGATTGTGCGTCGCCCAACTTCCTTGCACATTTTCTGTTGGGATTCGGGTACATAACACTCTGACAGCTAACCTGGATTCAAAGCCTCCTGGGCCTGATACGAATACGTTCTCCGACACTTTCAAATTTACTTGGAGAGGGTACGCGGCCAGTACATTTGGGGTATATTAGGCGATCCAATTGTACATGTCCAAGTGGTGTCAAATCTGCAATCGATCTATTTCAGCGGCCAGCAACTCTGGCCTCCATTACGATGTCGTGAGTGTCGGACTCTCTGGGAGGCAGGTCAATCATCTGCGAGAGACAAGCGACCGGGAGGACGCCAGTTACAACGCCCTTTAGCACTGAGGCCCACTGCGTGCAATACTGATGGTGCAGCTCATCCAAAGGCGGCTCGGGAAGACTTTCAATAAAATGAAGACACCTCTCGCCTCCACTGCTTTTCGGGTGGGACAGATATTGAATCGCGATTGTGATCTGACCCGTCCCACCTTCTCGCCGTATCTCTTTTGAAGTCTCTATGACTGAGGTACACATGGCATACTTGGATGTCGAGCCGACACGCTGAGATGATTGTAAACGGGCTCGAAAAGGGGCCGCGAACGAGTCTGTCGCTCCGACCCACTGTGAGCACGACACATTCCTCAATGAGACAGTCGGTTGTTATACACCTGGAGGGCTTCTTTTGAGTATATACAAAAGTAGTATGACTAGACTCGCACAGCCAGTTTTATCAGTGACACGAGTCTTACTAGAACACTAGCAGCCTGCTTTTCAAAGCCTGCCGCCCGCTGTTTTGTAAATACAGCAACCTGTGATTACCTTTTTTGGTGGCGTGAAGAGGGCCAATCATTCCCCGCCTCTCCCCTCCCTCGCTGTGCTCAGGGGGTCCCCCAAGCCGAGGTGGCTCAGATCAGCACGCTTCATGCTGTTTGGATACTCAGTAATCCTAACCTCCCTTGAACCTTAACTC
>RZIO01000002.1:3284371-3298423 GCA_004338095.1 Gloeostereum incarnatum
CAACTGAACACCAACCAAATCCCCCAGTTAGGCATGTTGCAAGCTCCTTGCCTAACGAATCATACTACTTTGGTCATCACTCCTTTGATCCTTTGATAACAACAATAATATGCAGATTTTAAGTACGACAGTTAACTACTATAGCAATATAACAACAATTACAGCAAGAAATACAACACATTACGCAACATTACCCAGTGAAAAAAAAGGAAGGATAGTCAGCCAGACGCACACCAAGAGCTATTGTATGTCCCGCCGGTGGAGTAAGCATGCTGGGGCCCGGGGAAACAGTAGCTATTATCGAGCTGCTTATCGGGCTGCTGATCTACATAGGTCGGCTCCGTGTCCCAATGATGAGCCTGAACTGGAATGGGCTGAGGTGCATCCACTGTCCACTGTGCCTTGGACTCAGATGGACCAGAGGGGGTTGGCCAATCAGATGAACAAGAAGGGTAGGTCTCCCAGGCAGCATTACCAGTGAAACAGGGTGAAAGGGAGTTGGGGCTTGGAATGGGGCCTTGAAATCCTGAGTGGGAGCATTCTGATGCTGGGGAAGAAACAGCTGAAAAGCTCGCACTTAGCAGATGGGAGCAGCCATGAGCAGGACAAAACACACCAACTAAGGGACTTCGCTCTGCCAAAATGTCGATATTTCTATTGTACCAAGAACTTATATTGTCCGGGGTGAGGTGAGTATTTCCTTTTGGAAAGAACTGAAGTACGGTCAGTACGAGATAAACCTGAGTATTAAATATTCAGCATGTACCTTTTTGATGAATACACAGAGGCGCTCGAAGATGTCAGGAGTTGTTGGGGAACAAGAATTGAAAAAACCCGTAATGGAAATCAGCACAAAATACCAGTCAGTTTAATAGCCAGTCCTTAACTCACAGATGAGGAACCCCTGGGCAGGCTCAGAAATATGGCAACCCATCATAGGACTTGGTAGGAAAGATGGAGGGGATGGCTTACTGTCTGAAAATGCTCTATATATATGAATCGGGACCCATATCGAAGGGATAGCTCGGATGTGGGCAACACTTACGGTATTATGTGACATGTGTTTGGATGCCGAATTGGCCAAATTGATGCCAAAATGTGCCAAAAATGGCGAAGTGCTGCAGAATTTTAAAGGAAATGACAGTATGCTCCTTTGACACTTCCCACAAGACTCTGGACACCCAGTGAACTCAGAGAAAATAGTCTCCTACTTAAAATGACCTGAAAAGATTAAGTCTACCCTCAAAAACCCACAAGACAATCATGCAATGAGCATCAAATCAGATGCAGCGGCAAGAGAGCGCCACATCAATAACGAAAAGAAGCTTCGCATTACTACATACTAGCGGTGGCGAATACATTTCATGTGTGCTATTGTAGTTACTGAGGCAGCCTGAAGACAAGAAAACAACGAAGCTTTCCCTATGTGAACGTGAAAGTGTGGTGCAAGTCTCGAGAGACAACTCAGACAAGTTAGATCACCATCGTACAAGACATTCACAAGCTCCTGATGCCCACCAGAGTCATTCCGTCCACCAATATCTTCTACTAATGAAGAAAGGGGTGATAAGTAACAAGCTCAAATGTTCATGATCGCTTGTCCAAACAAATTGATTCATAAATTCAGAGGGCAGTGTGAAACACCTGTAGAAGCAGAAGAGACACTGTGAGAGCTCCGTCAGGAACCTGAAGAGTCGAGGACATCCATTGCGTGTTTATTTCAATCTGGAAGAACTTCTCGAAGGGCTGGTTATGTCAGGGCCACTTCTAGAGCCGCAACAGCCGATTCGCATCAAGCAAATTGAAGTTTGTGCGTGGACGGTCCCCTGTTGAGTAATGTGTCCCTCCCCAGTTGAAGCTCTGAAGCCTGCAGGCACTGATCTGGATCCGAGGTCGAATATCTCATGGAATCGGACAAGCTGAAAATCAGAAACCAATCATTACGCAAAACGGGAGCCACGCTTGAGGTCAGATAACTTGAATACAAAAACTATGCATGCAGCGATCATTCAGAGAAGCATTGCTCCACCAGCCATCGTCACGGCCAAGATCAACCATCCCGCACGGGAAGTAGACAGAGCACCGTCCGCGTCCGCGGTAGCGTAACCGACGAGAGTGGTGTTCCCTTCAAAGAACGACCCCGATCCGTCCAGGATAACGAGAGCGGCGCCGGGGCTCGGTACGGTGACCACACATCCACTATCACCGCATTCCGCCGTCTCCGACTTCTGGTCACCTTCCAGCTGGCCGTTCAGCCCGATCCACTGTCCAGCCCATGTAATCGTGCCATTATCCGCGCTAGACCATTCGCTGGGCGCGGTAAGGATGCGGTAGGAGACGTCTGAGCCAATGTCAGAAGGGAGCACGAACTCCTGTGCATCAGCGCCCTCCAGAGCATAGTTGATAAATACCATCCTGCTCCTCGACCAGCCCTCGCCGTCCTCCGTCTGGTCCCAAATACCAAAGGAAGCGACAGTAGCGTCGATATTAGTGTTGGAGTCGTTCAGGTTGAGATCGACAACTACGCTGCCGCCGGGGCTGAAGACCTCTGACATGAAAAGGGCTGAGTAGTAGGTGGATCCAGTTTTCCAGTCGGGGGACTGACTATCGCCGTCGACACGAGGCTCGAAGAGGTTGTACTGGATGTCGTGCTCACGGGTGTGGAGGTAGACAGAGGAGAAGTTGTGGGCGGCAGATTTAAGAGCGACGTCGATGGCCCAGAGGGAGGTGGCAAACTGACCAATTGAGATCAAAATACAGAGAAAGAATAAAGAATCTGAGCCTACCGTGTTGCTGATGTTGGATCCCCCACAAGCCACGGAGTTGTACTCCGAGAGGATCACCGGAACACCGTCTGCGTGCGCGAGCTCAATACCTTCCGTGTTCCAGTTGACGTACTCATCCACTAGGGTGACATCAGCGATGGTAGACACAATGTAAGAGAAGCCATACGGTTCGTGTGGGTCAGATAGTAGCTAATATTGGTGTTTCTTTCGTTGAACCCTTGACACGCGTGGTTCGGATAGTGCTGAAGGCTAAATTTGAGGTCAGATCTCACGACGGGACCGTAGGGCATTGGGAGACGTACGTGTAATAGTTGTACTGGTCGAAGTCTGACAAACCACCCTCCAAGACCTCTGCCAGAGACCTGGTATCGTATGAGACAAGATAAAGGATGTCTTTAACCTCAATGGCCTACCATGGACAACAGATCGTTGGACCGCCGAGGAGCGGCCTCTCCAATAGGCCTTCAGACTCAAGGTCTTCAATCACATCGGCAAGCTCAGGGATCTGGCAGCGTGTCCGTGTGTTCAATAAGGGTCGATCATAGACGAGCATCATGAGTACTCACATACATGGATATGTTATAAACTTCCCTCTCTTCATGCCCCTGGTATAGGTCCGGCTCGTTTCCGAGAAGTAGAGAGTCCAGTCTGTCTCCAAGTTTGTTGACTGCATCCCGAGCAAGGGCGATAGCATTATCCTTGTTATCGGGGTCACGCATGCTAAGACCTATCATGAACTGCATAGGCCCAGCCTTGTCGTGCATGGCATTCATGACATCGAAGAATATAGGGCCGAAGTCCACCGGGATGTCGTTGAAGTATGCCTCGGGGTCGGTAAGCGTTAGCATGGTGTCCGTTTTGTCCGGGACGTATATGGATCTGAATGGCAAAGAATGTAAGTATAGACAATGGTCACAGATGATATAACACTCACCCATCCATCCCGTTACCGCCCACTCGTATCCGGAGAGGATTCGTGAAGCGTGCATTAAGATTATGAAGATAATTTTGAATGGCATTAGGAATGGTGTCTACGGTTGCACCCCCTACATAGCGGGTCCATTTCTGTCAGTACACCGACGAAATAATGTTGATGCAACTCACATAACGTATCGAATGAGCTCAACTCCCAGGAAATTCCGAGGAAGTTATCCAAGACAACATTGTCCGTAGCATTGTCCGGAGGATTTTCGGGAAAAGACACCTCGAGACTTTGAGCGGCCGTGACGGAGAAGAAGAGTAATGAGTGGTATAGACCGAGCATCGTGCGGTCACAAAATTCTAGTGCCCGGGGCAAGAAGAATTAAGAAGACGGAGGAAGAGTTGTGGAAAGAGTTAGGAAGGGCAGTGGTTGATACTTATAAAGGTCCTTGCCCAAGAACGATCAGACTTCGGGTGCCAAGATGAGTGTGGACAAGCCGGTTTGGCATCGCATAAGCCAGTACCTTGTCAACAATTATTTATCTGCCAAGGTCTGAGGAGGCGGCAGATTCAAAACTCGGATGGATTCTGTCTATCCGACTCCACTTTGAGTGTCGAGTGGAACAACAGACGTCGACATCCTCGCCTACTGGTAAAAGTTCGAAGGTATTCTGGTAGTGACAATCTGAGTTTGCGCCTACTGAATAATAACGATTGCCCAGAAACCCAAGACAATTACGGACACGTCGAGTTGAGAAGGAAACTCCCGAGAACATGCAGTAGCTACTACATCAGAATATAGATGACTGTAATCAAGACTTGGGGAGTATTGAACCCAACGTTTCAAGCTAACGATGAGAGCACTGACCATGATGACGAGCTGTGCAAAGACTCGAAAGGCATGGCGCCAAGTTCCTCAGCTGGCCAAGAGGGACGTGAGCTCAGAACTCGATGTCTGCTGCCGCATAGTCTTGGGCATGCAAGGTTTCTTCAATCGGCAATGTATTACGGGCAATATCTTGGAGACTTGTTCAAGGACTCCAGTCGATGACGAAGACGACGAGCTTGAGGTCTGACAATGAGGGAACCAAGAGGAAAATGATCGTAGGGAAGGAAGGAGGCGGCAGTCGCTCCTAGAATTGAGATGCGCAGCAGTCCGAAACAGACTCGAAAAGTCCAAGGAGAGTCTTCATGGTGACTTCAGTCTTCAACGTTTCAAACGATGCGACCGGGTTGCCCGCCGCCCGGCCATCATTGTCTTACATAACGATTTTTTTCTTGTGGCGCTACCATCTCGTCCACACGAATGTACTTTGGTATTCCGCGAGAGTATCTCAGATTTTACCTTTTATTCAACGCCACGACGAAGATCGCTTCCTTCGTTTTAGATGCAGATGCCAGACACATCAAAGCCTGCTGGCAGTGGCTTGATCAAGGTACAAGTGCAGTCAGACGGAAAACATGCATTCTTTTTGAATACGACGGAAAGCAAAGGGAAAGTAAACAGACAAAAATGGGGAGTAAGTACAACCTCGAGAAGCAAGCAAGTAAAAATACACGTTCGTGAATCCGCGAAGAACAAAAGGGGGAACGTTAAAACTACAAATGTAGGCACGTACAGTCGACGACAACAGCTACAATGGACAGTTGTCCAGGCAAAGCACCGCTAGAAGCGTGAAAGGGTGAAATATCTAGCGCAAAGGATAATCATGGCAAGGAAAGAGAAGAGGGCCAGTAGACGTAAGGGGAAGAGGAAGGGAGGGAATCGCATGGGGGGTCGTAAGAATCTTCGAGGGATTTTTATTTGCACGGGTCGTCATATGGGCTCGGATCCCATTACGAAGGGTAAGTGTCAGGAAATACGGCCATCGGGTCCGTACCAGAGGAAGGCAGATAGAAGCTATCTGAAGTATAGAACGACTGGGTGGGGAAAAAGGAGCCATCGGCAGCGGGGGAAGGACAGAAGATAGCACCATGTGGATACCCGGTCGACTGAGGCTGAGGCGGGGAGTGTGAATCCATCTCACAGGAGTAATAGGGTTGCTCGAGAGAAGGCATATAAGCGTAAGGAGCCTGCAAGGGAAGGCCTAGCGGCGAAGGTGTATATTGAGTTTCTTGATAAGGTACTCCGGCAGGCGACGGCGACGGCGCCTGCATGACCTGCTGTGTGTCGAACATTGACAGATAATGAGCGCCAGGAGAGGTGACAAAAGGAGTGGGTGTCGACGCCACTTGAAAGTGCTCTGGCACTTGGGCAGGGATCTGCTTGGAGAGTAAGTAGGTCGTTGTGAGGGGTATAGGACGAGAGAACTAACCATGGGCGTGTCATCAGGTTGTACTGGGTATGGAGGAAGAAGGGGGCTTCGGAAAGCCTGCGTCAAGTCGCCATAGCCAGTCTCACTGGCTAGTTGCTGACCATGAACTTCAGCTTGAAGATCGGCATGCAAAGCGGGAGAGGATGCTGGACTGTTTAGCGCAGGCGACTCGGGGGGAGGGACAGCCTTAGAAGAGGATCGACGAGGCTTGCGCTGCTTCTTTGTGCTCTTGAAAGTAGACTGGATAGGGAGATTATCCGGAGGAGTGTCCAGCGGGCTAACAGCAGTCTCCAACTCTTCTCCGCCCTTCCCGAGCAGCAAAAGCTCTGCAAGCTGACGACACCGCTTCAAGTCCTCCTCTCCATTCCGCTTGACATTGCGTTTAAGAGGCTTCTGGGCTCTGGCGGTGGGAACGAAACGATAGCCTGGGTACTTCTGATGATGTTCCAGCTTCACGCGTTCAGCCTTTTGCTGGTAGACCTCCCTCTTGTCGGCGGAAAGGCCGTTCCACATGTAACCGACGATACGACTGATGTGTCGATGGTCGTTTTCGATGCTACGGTTCAGCTTCGCCTGCCGACAGAAATCGGCGCGAAAGAGCATGAAGGCATTTAGAGGACGGCGTGGACGAGGAGCCGTCGCCTTGTCAGGCACATCTGACGATGTCGTCCCATCCGCGCATTCATTCATAAAGACGTGAGTGATGGGCTGTTCGGGGCCATCGGAAAGAGAAGGTGGAGAGGGAGAGAACGACAGTGGGGAACATGGAGAGGAAGATGAAGAACCTTGAAAGTCCTTTGGTGAGCAGGGCTCCACAAAGCGACATTGTGTTTGGTTGTTACGGCCTACAATATGATCAGAGAGTGAGTAATACGCGTATATAAGATAAAAGGAGAAGGGATCAGCACCGATGGAGGGAAAAGATTGGGAGGACATGGGGGGAGGAAACAAGGAGATGGGAGGGGAAGACTAAGGCTTTATATACGCGGCGACATATCTGAAAGAGCGATCCGTGCTCAAAAAGGAAAGTGGCGTCGAAGCTTACGTCGTGCTTAGTCATATTTCACTTGGCAATCCACATCTCAGATCTTTTTCCACGCGTGCCCAAGCGTGCGGTCCCGAATGTCCCGAGCCTGAACCGATCGTCAGCCTTCACGATCGCGTATCCTGACAAGATTTCAGCAGAGTACGATACCACGTTGAAAACCGAGGCAAGCACCTCTGGCTCGAGACGAGTGGCGTCGGATTCGGAGTTAGGAGATGGACCGATAACTCGAGAAAGGCAACTTCGTTCTGTGGCATATGTAAGCACAGATCATCCAGGCACTTAAACCATTTTCAGATCCCATTTTGGTTCCGTCGGAAGCATTTTTTGAAGACACTATGGCCCTACCTGCACATACACCGCTTGAAGAATGGAAGAATACAGTCCAAGCCCTACACGAGCACCTGAAGACGGGACGACAGGATAAAGAAAGATGCGTTTGACCGCGCTTTGAAGCCCTGGTAGTATTCAGCCGACATTCCGTTCTCAAAGTCCGCTTGTTCTTTTAGAGCGGCGACTAAAAACATCGCTGGAGAACAGACGGTAGAACAGATCAAGCTTCAGATTAACCGGTTTATTAACACCGTTATCAGAGAAAATAGGCCGTCCATTGACATGTACAACAAGATCGTCCCCCGTACAGGCAATCACATCTTGACCATTAAGAGATACTTGACGCGAATCTGAGAGACGTCGTAGACGATATACTGAAAAGGAGGGGAGAAGGCGCCCGAATATATTAGCTCTGATTCTGAACGCAAGAGAAGGTACCATCACGCTTACTTCGTTATATTGCAGATACCCTCCATCAACTTTGACGTCCGACCCTCCGCCATCTGGCATATGGCAACCTGCAAGCTCCTCATTGTTCAGAGCTTTTCCCGCATCTTTCCATTTAGTAGGCTGTGTTCTTCCTAAACCTTTTGTCGCTCTGAAAGAAAAAAAGAAGTTTCAATGTTCCGTCGCGGTCAGCTTCTGATAATTATTTTAGACATACAGCTTCTTCTTCTTCCGGCAGTTGACGTTAGCGTCGTATTCCTTCACCGGGCAAGATGATGTCAGTCTCTTCCTAGGAACAAAGACAAGGGAAAGACAAACCGCATTGACGAGCTCGTAGAAGGGCTTCGCAGCAACTTCGCAGAGCAGAAGCACTCCGGTGGAGTCGCTCATCCTAGAAGATCAGACGCCAGTCAGGCGCAATCACCTAATTACCGAGACAGTAAGGGGTCACTCACTGAGGGTAACAATAGCCGGCGGACTAAACAAATGAATCTCTAATCAGTGACATGTCGGCAGCCCGCGCGGGAAAGCAATTTACCTTCGACATCATCTACGAGATGGCACTGTAAATGAGTTCGGACGCGCAAAATCATGTAGCGGACGTACATCAGCAAAATAGACACCCTTGCCGAACATGTAGCCATTGACGGGAGCTGCAGACGAGATTTAAGCAGAAGCCAGGAATAGCCTGAGCATTGCTAACCTTCTGGGGGAGCGATACGAAGGCCTTGGCTAAGAATACCTGTTTAATGGCGGGTCAAAACCATCTGCGCCATAGAAGCTAAGGAAACATACCAGCAAAATTCGTGCTTCTAGACCCGTGCCATAAAAGAAGTCGGTCGCCGTCTGGAAGAGAGTCAAACCCGCCTTTCTCCCATGCTTCAGTTTCTCCGGGGCTGAGGAAAGATGATCGGTTGAAACAACTTATGCCCCATGCTGAGTAACGTACCGTTCGACACGATAGATGTGCTGGATCTTAACCTTGAGATGCTGGTGAGTCGCACCATGTGTGTCGTGAGCATACGCCTCCAGTGCCTTGAACTCCTTGCTACTCCTAGCAAGAGGCTCCATACTACTAAGACCAAGCGAACGGAACTGAGAATCGAGGGGATTGATGGGGTTCCCGTCTTTGTCAGTATGAGTGTTGGTTTCTTGTATTAGTTTGGAAGCAATTTCCTGTTGACAGAAGATAGGTATAAAAAAACCACCGAAGATCCACCAGCGTACCATATCTCCAAGAGCATCGACGAGTTCAAGTTCCTAAACAGGTAGTTGTCAGTGCATAGAAAGCAAACAGACAGCTCCTTCTCGACCTTCTTCAAAGATTCCTGCGAGTTGATAGCAGTAGGTCTGTTGCGTCCAAAATTATGCGGGATAATCCTGACAGGGAAAAGGTTCAAAAATTTCTAGCGCATACAAGGAGATTCTGACGAGTAATAGGCACTGCTGAGGTCCTCACAAGCCTTCTGGAATCCACCGTGTGCTTTGGCTGTGTCTCCGTTAGGATCGCTAAGGACTTGGGACAGGTTCTGATAGTGTTGAAGTCAGTGATAATTGAATTGACGTTGCCGCGGTGTTTGCAGACCTTGAGAGCGCTGAATCCATTCAGGATAGTGGACTTCGATAGTTTCCCTAAAGAAGGCATCAGCAAAAGAAATAAAGGAAGTTTCTAAAAGAGCTAGTGCAGACCTAGAGGAAGCTTATTCGCGTCGTAATTCATGGAGCGCAAAGTTGCATCCAGCAGGCTGAGAGGATTGCATCAGGAAAGAATACGGGAGCCGAGCTTCGCTCTACCTTGTATTAAAAATCAAGCGACAGAAATCCTGTAGGAAGTTTGATGAGAACCCATCGCTCGGAGGTACGCCACAGGGCCCATACCTGAACTTCGGGCTCCAGTTTGGAAGGAGGAATTGGAGGAGATTTCTCCCCCTCCTTCTTGTCCTTGCTCGGACCCTCGTCGTTGTCATCTTCGTCGTCAAAAGAGCGCTCAAGCCACATGTACTTTCCTGAAGGGAAGATCAACACTGGCTTACGGAACATCACCGCTAAAGAGCACTGACCCTTCTTGGGAACCATACCGACGCGGTCCTCCCAGCTCACCCCAGCTTTGGCCTTAAACTGCTTCTTATACTCATAGATTGCAGTAGAGCTCGGCCATGGACCCTAGTGGCATGTTCAAGTATCCTATCCCACAGCCAACGCAGCGACAAGAGCTTACTTTGACCTGGGTCTGTCCGTTTTCACCGACCCTCCCCCAGCGGGTAAAAAGAAGCGACTGGGAGTTGTTTCCGATAGGGTGAAGTAGTTGAAGGACGTAGAACCTAATTCTCGAGATTGATGATGGTTGACGAAGTGATTAGGTGCGCGCTTACTTGTTCTTGTTCTGCCCGATTTCCGTCTGGTTCAGCATGGCATCCCAAACACCCTCCGAGTTGAAGTAGACTTGATGGGTATCTACGAAGATTCGCGCATGAGATGCTTGCAATTAGGGGACACGTAGAAAACGTTGTACTCACCGACTCTACCAGAAACCGGGTCTACTGGCGCAGCACCCCGTTTTACGATCTGAGAAGCCTGTAAGTCGCGTAGGACTGCGATGATGTACTAGCCCCGCTTACAGTGACCATCTTTGCAAGCTCTTCTTCATCCTCTTCCTCGTCCATAGCGTCGTCATTTTTGGCCGCCTTCCCATTCTTAGGGGCTTTCTTAGAGGCCGGCTTGGAAGCGGGCTTAGCGGGCGGCTGGTCTTCCTCTTCGTCCTCCTCTTCTATATCATCATCTTTCTTGACGGTCGCAGCTTTTTTGGTTCGTTTAGACGCGGATTTCGCTTTAGAAGGGGGTTTGACGCTTTTCGTCGGAGGTTTGTCATCCTCGTCTGCGTCTTCATCCATGTCGTCGTCATTCTTTGCAGCTTTCGACTTCTTGGCCTTCTTAGGGGCAGGTTTCGCAGCTGGCGCACTGTCGTCGTCGTCGGACTCAGCTCTGGCGCGTTTCGACCTCGGTTTCGCCTTAGGAGCTGGAGCAGGCGCAGGCGCAGGGGTAGAGGCGGCCGCAGCTTTAACCCTGGCGCTGGAACGAGTAGCAGCAGCTGGAGCAGCGTCGGGGGAAGCTTTCTTACGAGGGGGCATGTTGTGGGTGCGGTTCAAGAGTCGCGTCGGCCCTGCTCTATTTATGGTCATGGGCGCTGATCCGAATCCCGACGAATCCCGACGCGCTATGACTCGGGCGTTGCGTCGGCCCGACACTTTCTAGTCATCCGCCATCAGAGTTGCCCGACTCTTCGGTACCGAATCGTGGCCAAGGCGGCGTTCGTGATATCTGAGACATCGTCTAAATAAAAGTTATTGTCTCAGACTCAACTCATGCCAGCTGAAGTTGCATCTTACCTCCATCCTGGATGACCGAGGAACAGCCAAACGACCGAGACCTGGAACAGAGAGTTACAATCGAGGATTGCAGATGGCAGAGATATCAGAGGAACGCTATCACCTTCTTCGTGCTGCCCTCCAAAAGACGTATGCTGTCCGTGATGGCAGGAGACAACCTCAGAGCTCGAACTCAGTAGAAAGTTGGACAAGGTCAATCAACCTAGATAAAACGATAGAACGGTCTCTAATTATATGTACTTACATACGGGAGAAATAAAACGAAAGCATCGAGACAACCTCTGGGAGAACATGGCGGGTTTGCCATCACAGCTCATGGCAGGAACGTAGCGCTGGATGCCGACGATTCGTTAGAATTGATGCTCGCATTGAGGACTAAAAAAACTGGACTTTAGCGCATACGAGGCATCTCACATTGAGCCTGTAGACGGAGTAAAGTTCTATCCATCCAGAGGACCTCAACATCTATTTCGACCACTTTGACTGTGACTGGCAAGCCCAAGAATCGGGTGTTCTTCGGGCGACAGTGGATTATCGCGAGTTTCTCAATTGCATTTCCAACTTTCACTCCCCCCAGGGAACAACGAGCAATCCAGAGTGGGATGAGCTCTTTCGAACACTTCAGAGTATCTCAAAATTATCATACTATGCATGGCAAATCGTCATTCACTTCGCATTTGCTTTCTGTACCTAATATTCTGTTCCAGTGGTTTGGCAGACAAGCGGGATGCTTCACACCAAACTGCTCTTACCTTCACGATCGCGATAAAGTGATACAGAACCGCCTCGTGGTTCTCGAGAGGCGTCGCAAAACGCTCGACTACAAGCACAAGCGAACTGCTCATCAGTTCATGGCTCGTCAAAAACTCCTCTTATCTCGTAAAGCCGGCGACGATTTCCAACAACGGACGCGCATCGTCAACTCGGGCTGGCTCGAAAAGGAGACAGAGGGAGACCGTGCTTATTGCGCTAACCCGGTTTGCCTAGAGGAAGAAGAACCAGGAAAAATCGCCGCTTCGAGCGTGTTCTGGATGCAAGTACACGATGTATTGCTCGGTATGTCCGGGTCTGCTAGGTCTCCCTTCATGAAGATAACTGACGGTCTCGATAGGCTCCCTGTCAGAAAGCAGATTGGAAGAGGCACAAGAAAGAACCGTGTGCACCAGTTGAGGAACTGATCGCAGACGATGAATTATGGAGTCCCTTTGGAACACGCAAAGAGACAGAGCTGGTGCCGGTGTCTTGGGGGTAATAGTACTTCTGATTTCTTCGAACCGTAGCATTCAGCATCGTTCTGGTGATAAGTATACGATAGGTGGTATATTTACTCTAGCATCGAGCACGCCACACATTTCAGTCTTCTCCCGCGAAGCAAAAAAATCAGGGAAATAAAAGTGTGGATACATGAGCTTTGATTGAAAAACCATACAGGAAAGTAGTGAAAAGTCCCAAGGCATAAGCATATAAGCATCCGGTTTGCTAAGTAGCATCTAATTAAAGACTTTATACAGCTGGGAGTGTGGGCAAAATAACTACAGAATGACAATAGTGCTGCGGGACGAGGATACTATTAGACAGACAACCGAGTTAGACTGAATTGAATGAAATAACCTGTACAAATGAGTATGGCCAAATAAAGAAACGATGTTCGAACAGAAAGCGTAGTGAAGCAATATAGGTGGGTAATGCGTGAGGGTTTCAAAATACAAATGACGGATGGTATGATAGATTCGAGATTGGTCGAAGACCCCCGGGGGCAGATGACACGGATGATATGAAACAACAATTCAAAAAGGAGGTCGAGTAAGGTAGGGTTTTAGGTATCATTCTTGAGTAGAGGAGGGGAGGGAGAGGATGCCGTTCGAGCCCCGGCAGGCCTCGCACGCGAGGACAAGATGTGGGCTATCGCACAGTGATAATTACATGCCGTAGCCAAAGGCAGACCGCGAGTACGGATCGTTGAGAGAGCTCTGGAGACCGCCGCCGTTGAAGTGATTGACGTTCGCGAAAGAGCCACCAAAGCCAGTCGAAGGAGACGGGGTCAAACTATGGCTCGAGCCCCCCTGCAGAACATAAGGGTCGATCGACTGGGGCTGGATATTATGGAGCTGGGAAGCGAGAGGATTTCCACTGTATGAGGCTTGGCTCTGGGGGACGGAGTACAAGCCACTCTGCGAGCTATAGATATCGGTGAGTGGATTCCCTTGGTGCAGGCTCTGAGGAAGGTGGCGGCCAGCGACGCCCATGCCCTGGTTGGTAAGGGCCATGTTGACTAAGGCCTGCTGATTGTGGTAACCTCCGTAATGATCCATCTGCTCACGCTGGAGCTTGTTCTGGATCCGCTTTCCGTAGGGAGTATTCCGGATCAACGGAAGGACAGGACGAATACCTTCCACAAGGAGCGCGCGTTGCGAGGGGTCAGCATAGTCGAGCGCAGTCTGGACACAGTAGTTGCCGTAAGAGTCTCTGAGAAGCTTCTCAAGGCGCGTGCGATTGAGCAACTCCTCGATCAGCATCTTACGGGTGCTGTGTTCAGCAACCCGAATGCACTGGACACATACATTATCAGATACCTGCGGAGAGAGAGGGTTCGTATACGTACCTTCTCGATGACATTGGAACTGAACTTCTGGACAGACAAGGCACATACGTTGCCAGAGAACTGACGAATGACGCCGTCACTGAACCTATTATCGTTCAAATCAAGGATGTATTGAACAACCTGATCATACAGTCAGCCGGCAAATACAAATGTATGTCACCTACAGACTCACGTAATTGCCGTAGGGATCTTGAACCAAAGTAAGGGCGTTGAAGGT
>RZIO01000002.1:3301245-3314857 GCA_004338095.1 Gloeostereum incarnatum
TGGCTAGTTGCACAAGATGAATCCTGGACGAGACTAGTATGTTTCGATAAGAAGCTGAGGAAAATGGAGTGATATAATAAAAGCTTACCAGCAAAGTCGGGGTTTGCGTCTCTAACTGGACAGAGTTGGTGATACAGACGGCGGGTATAGCTTAAAAATGCAGTAATATATCAGAGTAGAACGTCGGAGACGACGAGGAGCTCACCCTTTTTAAAAGCTCCAGAATCTAAAAGGAAGAAACGGGAGGAATGTGAAGAACAAGTGAAGGACGGTATTATAGTCGTCGTGACCACCTCACCCTGACCCGGCAATTTCCAGCCGGAAGAAACCCCTTTTCTTTCCTTTTCCGGCACCGAGTTCCTGGAAAATCTTCACCTCTTCACATCAATCACAATTCGCCTGCTCCAGTCATAATAGTATTTCTCAAGAGCTTCTTTAATGCAAATATCTTCTGGGCCTCTACTCTCGGTAAGCGCAGCAGGTCATACGATTCATTCTGAAGGGCGCGTTCAATGTCCTGTGCACAGCGGAGTCAGACATTTCAGCAATCCTACAAGTCACCTCTCGACAATTCCATCCGAGTGGCGTACGTATTTTCCTCAGCAGATCCTTTCAGCCCTTTCGCGATTTCTCCGTGCGTAAACGTTGAAGACCTGAAGTTCCCCGCTCTCCCTGAGAATATGACGTTAGCCCGGACGCGACACACGGACACCGTTGCGTGCTTATATGTTTACCGTGTTCTCGACCGAATCCGAGGAGAAAAATAGACTACGCTTTCCACGTACATTGAGAAGATAGTGTTGCTGTTGATCTTACGACCGACGCTACCCAAGCGTCGCTCTTACATAGACTGATTAAGGGTCGGTGGATGCAGATTGTTCACGCCATCGGCATTGGGCATATTATCCCGACTCGGCAGGTGGGGCGGGGGCTTTCAATTTTTGAAACACTGTACATATGGTACCCATCAGTGGCGTGCATTTTTAAAAGTCCCAGGTCCCAAGATAAGTTCCAACTGTTTGGGTTTTGAACTTTGGAGGCGGGTCGAGCTCGATCGTGGCCGAGGCGCGCCGCGCAACGCCGCAACCACATGTTACATAGTACCAAATCTCAACCAAATCTCTCAACAAAGACCGCGCCGATCCATTTTGAGACTGCGAGCTCAAGGCCGCAGTGGAGATTCAAGCTTCAAGAGTCGCGCTATCCCAGTAAAACGCCAATAGGCTCTATTTCCCACCAAGTATACCAAAAGTATACTTCCACATTCCCCTATCAAAGTTGGTATCCAACGCGCAAGAACAGTGGCCGTGTAAAAGTTCAGCCTTACCTATTCCAGGTCAAACAAATATTTCGGTCGTCGTAACATGCGCCAGCCGAAGCAAACCCGTAGTAAAGGGTCGCAAAACGCCCAGCCATATGTCGGAGGTTACCACCCTTTATGTAAAGGCCATAACGTGAACGCGTGATGTTTAAACTTCGCGAGAAGAACCTGAACGATTTAGAACGGGTCTATATATGTATCTACGCATAAACATTATCCTATGGAAATCACGTCGCAGGAAGTGGAGTCGAAGGCGGATGGTCCACCGACAACCCTGAGGTCTTCTCTCCGGAACCGGATTCACCCCTCTCAGCAATAGCATTTCCGTTCCCATTCTGATGCACCCCAATATCCACGTTTCGAATGGTCCGACGATCCTCTTCTTCGTCATCACTTCCATCACTCTGGTCATCGTTTGCACCTTCTTCCGTACTTTTCGCGGAGACCAAAGGATAACGTGGCAAAAAACGAGAAGGAAACGAAAGTCCAAAGAGAGTATTTCTCTTAATTGTGTCTCCTACTGTAGGCGTCGTCGCCCCGCTCGGCGTCGCTGGTGGCGTCGTATTGTCCTCATTCACAGCGTGCGAAACACCACTGGCTGAAGGCTTCGGTGTGCTTGGACCCATGTCCGGTGATGCTGCTCGAGAAGACTCGAGACTGGAAGTTGACAGCACAGGGGATAATCGAACGCGTGGCGGCCTGGAGTAAATGGGAAGTTCAATGGGACGTTAAGACATTGAATTGAGAAACGCATGAAGGCGTAGACGCACGTGTGTAACGAAGTCCCCTCGCCACTGGTCAGAGTAAGAAGCAGATTCTTCAGGTTCGGAAGGGTGTGCCGCATATCCAAAGCCCTGAGGTCATGTTCTGCCATAAGCTACAATAGAGATATATAAGACGGGAGAAATGAGACCGATCAAAATGCTTAAGAGCCTAACACGCACCATCTCAATATCCTTATTCAAAAGAAAAACCCCATATTCAAACCGGTACGTGTCAACTCCTCGAGAGAAGAGGGGAAACCTGATCAACTCATCAATCAATACACGGTGACGTCCTCAAACACGATTTAAACAAGCAGGAAAAATGCACTCACATTCTTGGTCCGACCATAGAGGAGATTCCATCCCGGATCATGCTCTTGCTGCCTATGCAAGTGACAGGATACACAAGCATCTTCCCCATATACGCCGCAAGCAGCTGCACCACTTGCGCCGCATACCCCAAAGCAGTTGCCACAGTCTCATCATTCACATCCTTCCAATTTGGCAAAGAAAGCGGAGGTGCTGGATCAGTTGAAGCAACCGGGATGGGTAAGGGCACATCTAAGATCGTAAAGAGCAGGTCCGGCGGTGATAAGAGTTCGATGGGAAAGATCTCAGCTAGAGTAGATATCAAAGTAGTCCGTGTAGGTGTGAATTCACTTCGGAGGGTTGTTAGACTGTCTCTGCAATTGAAAACTATCGTCAAATAGTGCTAGCATAGGCAACATTCGTCGTCATACCGTTCATCCGAAACCAAATATTCGGCATTAGAGAGGTCAGTGAGATCATCCTCCAACCGACGCCGTGCTAAGCCAAGGATTTCTGTGCGCTCGCGGACTTGTTCCCGTCGACGCGCAATCTCTGCTCTGACTAGGCAAAACATCCGAGTTTTAGCGACGGTAGAATTGAATTGACGTAATGAGATCGACGTACGCTTCTGACATTCATCACCGACGGTCTTACAATCCCGACGCAAATCTTCCAGGTGAGTTTCCCGAGCACTGATCTCCCGCTTCTTTTGAATCGAGACAAAAAGAAATACTTGAGGTTAGGTTCATCAAACGAGAAAGACGTAAAAATGAGATTAAGGGTATTTGAAAACATACCAGAGCGAACATGGGATCTTCCGACAAAGTTCGTTCGATCCCTCGTGTAATCTCATCCAACGAGGCTTGCGTATCCTGAATACAAGCCTGCAGAGTGACAAGCCTATGCGTGTGGTGAGATACATGCACAGAGAACGCTCAAAGAAAGAAAGACAAACTTGAAGAGATCTTGCCAACCCGCCGTCCGAGCGGTGTCCTCTAGAGAGTCGGAGTGTTTCCGCGCACCCTGGCGATGTCGTCTTCTGGAGATCACTAACACTTCGGAATGGTCGTCCGAATTCAGGGAAAGATCAGCAGCAGCCTTGGCTTTCCGTAGCTCCGACTCGGGATCAGACGAGTAACCGGCGGGTGGTGAAGGAGAACGGCTAGTTATCCTATGTGGTGTTGGCAAGTAGAAAGCCCGCCCAGGGGGAGAAAGTGTAACAATGAGGGTGTTGGAAGGAAGGTGCGAGAGATGGTCGATGACCTTTCAAACCATCAGTAAGGTACCTTCGGGACACCATTCAGACTCACATCGTCGGGCACTGGAACCAGCTCAGATAGATTCACCTCCCACTCCTTCAATGACCGCCATTCATCGTCGTGGCGAGAGTGTTCACTAGCCTTGCCCTTGCCCTTTCCATTCACTTCAATCCCGGAGGAGATCGAACCAATCTTGGCCCAAAGTTCGACCCGAATCTTCTCCTCACTCAAGTCTGCAAATTCCGAGAAATCATGTCGAGGATCCAAAGAAAATAAAGGATTGATAGAAGGTCGGTGTATTGGTGACAAATAGTCTGGAGATCTCGTTGTGTGAGAGGGGGAGGACCTTCCAGAAGGGGGATCAAAGATGGAAAGGAATGGAGATGAAGGAGGACTGGCTAGAGAGAGTGGTTTCGACGACCCGGCGTGCATAATCTTTGTGGTAGCAGAGCGAACACTTGAGGTGGACATGTGCTTTACATGCTTGACGGCCGAGGCAGATGTTGGAGGAGGAGACCGTGGTGAAGGCGCTTTGCCGGCCGAAGGTCGATCGGGGCTGAGAGGTGACGGCCTAGCTTTACGTCCGTTGGCTGGGGCTTTGAGTTTGGGGGATAACGGAGGGGACGAAAGAGGAGACGGGGAACGAGGAGTAGAAAACGTTGTCCCTTAGAGGTGGGGGAGGCAAAGGAGAGGAGATTATAGAGATCGCCACAAAGGATTCAACAAGACGTGACTTGATAACCTTCTCCAATCCCGACTGCGAATTATCAGGTAGAAGGGAAGAATACGCTGCAGAGGTCGGAGTCGCAAAAAAACCAGTCTGCGAAGAGGGAGTCGAAGCCAGGATGTTGCTAGAGGAAGATGCCATGGACGCGGTGCGAACGCGTTTGGGTTTGGCAGCAGGCGCAGATGCAGTGGAGGCAGTATGAGGTCGTCCTGCAGTAGAGCTCCTCCCCATACTTCCCCAGAAGAAAAGCTGACTCTGGAGCCAGCTCGTTTTCTTCCCCTAGATTCTGGTGTCGCATCGCCTCCGTCTTCACCATCTTCTGACCTGAAACTTCGTAGAGTAGCAACGGAATTTATTGACACTTTTCTGCTCCGTTTGCGCCCCAAGGTGACATCCAAATCATCGGATAGATGACCGTGAGGCGAGAACTGTGGCTGCTCAGCTGGTTGTGATAATGCAGAGGCGAAGGCGTCTCTGGCAGGAAACGGGGTCAAGTTTCGAATTTGAATGGATGTTATGTGTCGAGCTCGCCGCTATGAAATAAGCATTGGTTATAGCGGACCCAGCCAGGAGGTTACAACGACTCAACGTGGGGGAAAGAGTTATCAGTCTCGACGTGTGCATCATACTGGCTGTCTGACATTACAGGGACAAGATATTAGCACTTCCTGTAAATAAATAGAGCCAGGAATAATTAGATGGGTCCTGTAAATCGCCGGTATGGCAGCCAGAGTATATAGATATTGTGTGTTGGCGGAGATGTCAGAGTTACTTCATTCAGGCACTACAAAACTTGTGATCAAAGTTGAACTTGCCATTTCCGTTCTTGTTGTTTCACTTGTTTCTTGGAAGTTGAATTTCTTCGACACTTTATTCACTAAGCTTGTTCAATTCATAATGCCACCAAAGCCTCGCGTAACTCGTCCATCGCCTTCCGCAGACAAGGATGCTCTGGACAGCAAGGCCATGCCGCCACCTCCAGTACCATCTGCCCCCCAAGCTATCCTCGAGCCAGAAATAACTGCTCTCTCAGGATGTCTCAAGGTCTCTAACTCTATGTAACTGTGTCTGTACTGTCTTTGAACGTTCGTATATGTAGAATGCTCTTGTAAAGGCAGGCCAAATCTACGGCTTCTACGGTGACACCAGGAACCTGTGAGTTCACCGTAATCATTTACCATTCATTTTATATTTAACTGGGATAGTAAGATACAGAAACACGTACCCACTCCTCCTCGATCTTTAAATGCTGCTCTGGGACGCGAAGTAGAGAAATACGACCAATTATGTGACGTGCTCGAGTCTCAATTGGTATGTTCATCGACTCGGTAGATCCCACATAAACTCAGCCATGCATGTCTGTTAGCTAAGAGCCATCTCGGTCTTGGAACGGGATATACGCCGGGAAGAACAACGAATTAGAGACGCCGAAGAAGCTGCAAAACAATTAGCGGCCGAAACCAAAGCCTCCTCACCACCGCCCACTGAAGCTGCGCCCGCTCCTGGTTCGGATGCTGTTATAGCCGACGACACACACGCAACCTCTTCTAATGCTAATCCATCCAGCTCTCCACCCATATCGACAACGCCTCTTGGTCGTCGTCCATCAGCCATATCTCTTTCCTCACTCCACCGACCTCAATTCCCGCTCAAGCTGGACCTTTCCGCCCCATCCATGCGCATCTCAGGCGAAGAAGCATCCTTATTCTCGTCCGGGATTCCATCTCCTGTCGCGCTAGCACCTAAATCTGCTCGACCGACAGAATATCATCCAGGCCTGATGGAAGCCTTCGCCTCCTCCGCTAATGCCATCGACCTAACGCAAGAGGATATGAATCTCGAGCCACAGCTAGGCAGCTCTGCGGATAAACCAATCGACCTTGATTTAGATGGCATAGACATGGAAATGGACATTGACGGTGCCATGACCGATCTCTTCGGGGACTCGATCGGAGATAGCAACTCCACCGACGATCTCTTCTCCCCTGGGCCGAAATCTGCAAAGGTTGACGATGATAGCTTTTGAGCTCTCTTGGTGTCGGGGAAGGAGGCGAAGGGGGAGGAAGTGCTACCAATGAGGATATCTTTGCCAACTTGGATAATCAGAACCAGAACTTGTCTGTCCCTGGAGGATCAGAGCCAAGTACAGCTCCGTCCCCCGGGACGATGCTGGCAAACTTTGCTGCTGTTACATCTGACAGCGGCGCAGGTGGCACGAATAGTACAGGAGGGGAGGGGCAGTTTGATCTGGGGAGCTTGGACCTGGAGTTCTTCACGCAAGATCAGGAAACAGATATGAACCTGATGGACCTGATAAGCATGGGAGGAGGGAGCACCAATGACAATAAAGCAGGGGAGACAACATGAGAGTCGAGACGTGGATTTTGAAGGTGTCTTGACTCAATTATCATTGTTTTCTCTCTCAAGGCCATCCTCCCTAGCATAGCCCGCTCAGCTTAACAGGGTAGTGCATCAGACTCTCTCCTAAGTCGCTGGTATTTCTTGAGAGGTGTCTATTGCAGACGTCCAAGCCTGACACCTCTCGACAAATTAAGACTCTTGAACGTGTCATCTGGCGGCATATAGATTCTGAGATAGCCACTCTCCGGATCCATAAGTAGCAATATGACTTAGTTTAAGGAATCGGGAGCACAGTTCATTTCGACGCGTTGACTTCCAAAGTAGTATATAATCTACTAGGTGAACATCAGCAGTTCCAGTCTGCAGAAATATTCCTGAGGTCGAATAAATCCTTTGTCTTCGGCTTCCATTGATGCGATTTTGACGCGACTCGACGTACTGTTTGTAGCGCAGACATATCAATGTCCCCAAATAATCGACTCTAACCACGACCTTCGCGACTTGCTAAACCTTAGCTAAGGCACCGTATATGGTTTCTACCGATCTTCTTGACGATAACTTGAAAGCAATTTCTCTCCTCAAAAAAAACGCCTCACTTCGGAAAGTTCGGAAGAGCGCAGCTGGGTGCTCTCGATCGAACATGTCAGGTCCACTTCCTAGTTCCAGTGACATGCATTCGTTAGTGGTTTGCTCTTTTGACTTGAAGTTAGAAACGTTCATTTTGTACGAAGAGGTTCGATGTAAACTTACGTCTGTTCTCTCAAATAGCAGAGAACAGAGATCCATGAATTGGTAAAGATGTGCAGATGAAAGCATAGCAATGAGAAAAAGTGAGTGAGTGCAAGTATGCGATGAGTAAGGATGGAATAGAAATGCTGATAATGCTAAGGACACAGAAGGAGTGACGGTATAAACAGGATCCGAGGATGAATACATGAATGAATATGGAAACAGAAAGAAGGAAAGAAAAAGAACGAGAAACAAACAAATTGGCCGACGCGCACTGCCCGATGGCAGGCCTGTCACTCATGACTGAAGTCCGTCCCAACTCGCCCTCTTCCGCTTGTTGGTCTCACTTCTCAGGAGTAGATCCTGTGGGCACACAGCACTCTGCCCACGATGATGGTGTTGTACCTGCGCTCTCGAGACGCTTGCAGACCTGCTGAGCATCGGCGCAGGACCACTACTCATCACTCTCCTCATCGGCGGCGCAAGGACTGGGGCCGAAGCTCCTTTCACCCCGGTGGTGTTTGGATTCGGCGTCACCGGTGCACGAGAGGCAGCCAAATCCAATGCCTCGTTTCCGGTCATGCCTCCCATCTGACCGGGATCGGACGGCTCCGCGCCTGAATGCCCATAGTAATGCAGGTCCAAGAATGGGAGATCGTATTCTTGGCCTGCCGCATCAGAGAAGGACAGGAACTGGGTTTGCGGTGCTGGCTGAGATGAGATGGGGTTTGCAGGGGGAGGAAAGGCTGACGGCGGAGGCATGCTCGCCGTCGAGATTCCATTTCCGAGCAGCAGCGATTCGGAGTGAGATCGAGACGCTGTAAACCGGGGAGCCGTGATCGCCTCCTTCTGTGGTTGCGGCACGCGCGCATCCGTTGGAGGAACTGAGATGGACCGCTGTTGCTGGGATGTGCTCCCATATTGTGCATGGTGGTGGTTCAGATTAACCGATCTATGTCTGAGATGTCTCGATTGGTTGACAGGTGTTCCCGGAGGGGTGGAATGTTGCAGATCCTGAGACTGGCTCAGGTCCACGTAGTCATCCAGTGTAAAAGGAAGCTGCTGCTCGTCCTCCTTAGCAGTAATGGAAACGTCTTCCATTGCATGTGGTAACGATATATCTGCTTCGTGATCGCTTACAGCAAGCTCTTCGATACCCGGCAGCGCGGGCGTGTGCAGAATGCTGCTCATCCCTGAGAGGCCTAACATGCTGCCAAAGGAATCTGCGGGTGAAGGTTGATGTGTCCGAGCGCCGAAGATAAGATCACCGGCATAGTTAGAGTGATGAGTGAATCCTCTGAACCCACTGGGAGGGAACATCTCATCACTAAACGTCGAATGGGTATCTCCTACCCCAGCTTCGGAGAGGAAATCATGGGATATGGAGGCAGGGACGAGGTCGTATCTGTCCATCACGCCGTGATTGAGATGACTGAAAGAGAATGGCGAAGAAGGGGAGAATGTTCCAGCCCCGCCACTTGGCGATGAAAACCCAGGATCACCAAGCCGCGGGTTGGCGTTGAGCCAGTCACCGCTCCAGGCGGATTTACCTATCATGCCTATCCGATCTCCATTTGTACTGCGAGAGTCAAAGGAGAGGAATGAAGATGTGGGGGAGCCTGTCCACGCGTTGTGAGAAGAGTGTGTAGGCGTATCTAGTCCCGAAGCAGAAGTGGACCAGGTCTGCGACTGTACATCAATATCTGATTGTGACGACGAGATAAAGTCAGATTGGCTCCCTAAGAAATCAGAAAGGGGCAACAAATTCGCCAGTGACGGGTCCAAGCCGATGTCCATGTCATCGTCGATTGTGTGCATGAGAGGGGTGGAAGCGGCGGTCGTCGAAGCAGCGAGCATAGACTGAGATCTCTTGGGTCTCGAGATTGTCCCGCTACTGGTGTTAAGGACGTCCTCTCCACCCGAGCTATACTCATCTTCCGACGCTGCAGCACTCTGCGGGACGCTCTTCGTGCCCCCTCTCAGAAGGCCTTGGCTAGTGTGCCTCCTCTTCCTTCGCGTTGCCCCGGAGTCATCTTTCGTGTCTAGCTTCTTCCTAGGTCTATACCCTGCTGCCTGGTAAAGCTCAGGATACGCGTTTCTGAACCGGTCCCGAAGGTCGGTCGACTTGCGATTCTGCTCTTGGAAAATGGGGTCCTTAACGATAGTCGCCCACACAGTCCCGTGTCGCTCATAGCCCTCCTTAAGCGCGCGGTCTTCCTCTTCAGTGAATGGCCGGCGCTTCTTGGACCGGGTCTTCTCGAAAAGGGAGGAGCCATCAGGGAGGGTGGAGCGGACTTTACTTGATAGATGTGTGCGTGCATTGGGATAGTGTTTCTTGTAGGCATCAGGGAAGTAAGTGCGAAAACTGAAGGGTGACATGTCAGACATTTTCAAATGTCAGCACTCTTAAACATACCGGTCTTTCAGGTCCACAGGAGAGCGGTTGTCAAACTGGAGCGTCGGGTCGCTCAGAATAGTCTTCCAGTTTCCTACGCCGTGCTGTAAGATTTCGTGAGTTCTCGGAGGGCAGGTGCAGTACAATCAGTGACGTACGCGGTTGCATCCGTCCACAAGCATTTGCGTCTCTTCCATTGTCCACTTCTTTCGAGGTTTCTTGTCGGGAAGAGGCGCCTGGTCGTCGTCGCCTACAATCTTGCGCATCTTTCCTCTCTTCTGAGGCATTTCTGACTCAGCCACATGAGACTCGATGCCTGTGTCGTCGCGAAAGCTCCATGCTGGCACTTCGCGAGGGGTCGAAGAGGGCAACGCAAGAGATACACGTCGTTGCTTAACTACTGAAGGTGAAGACGTAGAGGCTGATGATTCGGCAGGAAATGGAGCCTTGAAAGAAAAGGTCGAGTTCGTCGGAAGCTTCGTAGGTAGTTCAGCCGACATTCTTGGTGGTGACGAAGAAAGGGGGAATGACGGCTTGCTCGGAATTAAGTATAGCAATTCCGCAGGTCAGCTCCTGATAAAACTGTAGTCCGGGCTTCTGATATGTCTCTTGGAAAGTGGAAATGAAATGATAGACTCGAGAAAAATGAAGTAATTTTAGCGCGCCAGGTGGAAAAGAAGCCAGGCCTAGAATTGTCTCTCCGCCACAGTCCTGTGCGTTATCGTGAGGAAAACGGCCTGATACCGCACGCTGGAAACCTCTTACACGCTGCAAATTAAATGGCAAAAGGCACGTTGGAACTTGGTGGTGGTGACAGTATTTCTCAAAGCGGCAATCACCTCATTCACAGCCACCCCGACGGCCCGGCGGGGTTTGCCGCCGCGGAGATTATTCTGGCAGTCGGCAGCAGCCCCCAAAATGCCCAGGAGTCTAGATAATGCAACAAAACCATAGTATATGTAGGTATCGTATGAAAGAGAAAAGAGAGTAACAGTGTATGATGATGATGATGCCGTATGATAATGAGTAGACTGTAAAGTGAATGTAACAAAAACATGAACAAGTGAAATTCCTATTTAAAATGATTCATAACCTTCCGTTTCTGTTGTGTAATAGTTTCTGTAGTGTTTTACCAATTCCATTCGTCCTCCTCGTCCAGGACTTCCGGAGTCTTTGGCGATTTGGGGAGTGTCATGGGAGTCGTTCCTTTGGGTTTCTGCGTGACCATCGGCGAGGGGGAAGATGGCATGAGGGCCGGTACACCGCCGACTTCCTCATCTAAAATAGAGCTTGCTAGGGTATATGATGGTGGACCAGACAAGGAGGGCCCTTGAGGCGGAGGGGATGCAAGTGCTTGAACGATCGACTGAGAAACGTCAGAGAACATCGTTGAAGCACGTCGCTGATTCTTCGTTAATCTAGGGAGAGATCGTCATTGGGGAACAATTGATGCAAGGGTGATACAACTTACTGTTCCTCCCATTTCTTCCCTACCACGCTCCCAACCCAGGACGAAACCGATTTAGAATCAAAGTCCATCAAAGGTAAAGACGCTCTTTTTCCAGACTGGTCCTTCGCCTTCATTTTGGACGGAGAAGGCGGGCGATTCGAGTCTTTCTCCACCTGGCTCTCGCCATTAAAAGACCTTTCTGTCGATCGAGGACGGAAATCGGGATTCGGAGAAACGATGGGCGAAGCACCGGTGTCCGTGACCATAAGGATATCCTTCTTCGAACGACTCCTCCTTCGAACTACGGTGGGCTTCGTCTCGCTTATGCTGTCATCAGGAGAGTCTCCCATGACAGATGTAGGACATGTTGAGGCAGATGCTGTAGTCGACGTGGATGACGTTGGCGTGCGATTATGTCTCGTCGGAGGTGTTGAAGTAGGAGTGTTTGACGCTGAGCGAGTATGTGAAACAGCCGTTGGCGTACCATAGCCCATGAACCTGGAAAATCCCTGAACACCTTCCCGAATGCCTTCGAGCGTGTCTGGGCCGGCACTAACCGGCCGTTCGCGTTCCAAGCCACGAGAGACGATGCGTTCCCACTTGCGTTTCACTTGAAAGGAAGTCAAACGGCTAAACAGTAAGGACAACCAGATGAACACGTACACTGCAGTAACTCGGCTTCATGCATTGCAAGTTGAGACCGCAATTCTAGACATTTAGACTCTTTCTGGGCGATGAAATGGAGGAGATCTGCGTGCCTGCGGGTTTCGAGCATTTAACACAAGAGACGTGAGATAAACGGGATACTACGCACTTTTCAACCAACGTTAAAGGCGGCCGTTCTTTCTCGTTTTCCGTGTCACCTTCTAGGGACTTGAACGACCGGGCGTGTGGTGAGCCACCGTGATATGTCGCGCTACGTGACAAAGACCGCGAATGCTGCGAGAACGTAGTGTTTCTCGCCGACGCACTGAAGGGCGGAGAATCGACACGTTCTCTAGGGGGCGGGTTATATGAGATGGAGGACTGTCTTCGAGGGTTTCTACTCGGTCCTGCTGCGGTAGGACTTGCGACAGTCGTGGGGGAAGGCGAGCTATTGGAGGAGGAAGATGGAGCCTTGGAGCCTGCGAAACCAGAAGTTGTAGGGGTACCATTGCCACCCTCGACGAGCTGGAGTGGTCGTGGACCGGCGGAGATGCTGAGGGACTGGCGTTTATATGCATAGGAAGATGTTGGGGGCGTCGTTGATGATAACATTGAATGGTCGGCGTGCAAAGATAGTCGGATAAATAAAATGATGCAAGTGGTCGTGAGAGCAACCGGAAATAGAACAGTGCGGATTGATGTGTGTGCGGTTATGGGGCCTTGCTTGTCCGCGTAAAAACGCCCCACGAAAACTTCATAATGCTATGTAGGCCAGACGATGCGAAGTAAAATAGTATACTTACCTACTACATACTGCAATATTGTTTTGTGCTCAGATTCCTAAATTCTGAAGAACTGTGTCGTAAGGACGGAGTGTGAGGCGTTGTGGCGTTACAACAAAAGCAATAAAACCTAAGCATAACGAATGAGACGCTCAAGCGACTCTCCCTGCTAGCTCTCTAAGATCTTTAACCCATCCAGTGTCAAGTTAGTGGCAGTCATGGCGGGCATTATGCGACAAGGGGGATGTTTTTTACAAGGATTTAGTACATGAGATATTCACATCATAATGCCTCATTCATGATATATGTATGACAATCATATTCATTGTAGTTGGACTGCTATGCTGCGCCGCTCGCGCGTATCTTCGATGACGTCACTCGACCGCCTTCGCTTTTAATTTTGATCGACAATGACTTGGATAAATGAGCTAGAATCTTCACATATTCATCAGTCAGCAAATATTGGAGGAGACCCACAATGTGAAACTCACTAATGCCCTCCTAGTCTCTCGAGCAAACTTTCTAATTTCTGCAGTTTCTCCTCCATTGTAGTCAACCTCTCTTCAACCAAAAATATTCGAGACGGCGGCGGGAGGGCAGGAAGAAGAACTAGCGTATGTGACCAAGGATGAACATTGAAAGGGGGCGGATATTCGACGTTATCCAAGCTCTCGACGTTTTCTACTTGTCCTTCAACCCTGCCTTCTCCCGTGCCTTGGATTTCTTCCTCCGAGTCCTCGCTCTGGTCTGACTCGTCGCCGTCGTATTTTGTTTCGTCGCCGTCGTCTGTTTCGTCGTTGTAGTCTTTTGCTTCGGGCACGTCTGCCTTGTCCTCCCCTTTGGCATCCTCTTGGGTTTCTCTCAAGCTCC
>RZIO01000002.1:3343969-3388419 GCA_004338095.1 Gloeostereum incarnatum
GACTGCTTGGCATATGTTTCCAAGCGTAGCATCTGATCTGAAGAAAGGACAGATGACTGCTGAGAAGCTGAGGTACCCGTGGCAGCAACAACATTATCGGCGCTCTCAAGCAAAAATTCCAATTCATCAGAGATTTCTTCAAATCCACGCAGTTTAACCTGGGACAGTAGGACCGCAAGCATGACGTGATCTCGATACAGCAGAGCACGAGATGTCCTCCTGTAGACCACCAAGAAAAGATCCTTGAGGAGGACATCACGACGTTGACTATGGTCCGATACACCCTTGAGGTTGGGGTTATGGTGCAGGATATAGTCAAAGATGTCGAGGAAGAACTGAAGAGAGAACTGATAGAAATGATTCACCAGATTCAACTGCTCTAGAACGAAGAAGACGGCACTGCAAGCCTGGGCCAGCGGAAGATATTCCGCTGTCACCTGCTCTACTTCTTTCATCACAATATCCGTCTCTTCCACCTTCCGGGTGATCTCTGCAGCCTCCCGCTTCAGTGTTTCCAATGTGTCGATGACTTTATCGTCGTCCAAGATATTTCCGGAAGACTCGTTGAGAGCTTGAAGAAGCAACTTCTCCAAAGTTCGAAGTCGCAGGCGGAATTCACCTTGGATCTTCATTAGATCTGTCCTCTTGCGCTCCGTATCTGGACGCTCGACCTTGAGTACTTGATCAAGCGACTGGCTCTGGAGACTACTGCGAGTCATTGTAAAGTTGACGAATGTGACACGACTGCAGATGTCAGGGGAAAACTCCACAGACGGATCCCTGGTAGATAAGAACATGGTGAAGGAAGGTGAAAAATCGATGTCTTGGCTTCCTAAGCGGATGAGAACGCGACCGCCTGTGCGACGGATCTCCTTGTTCAGTACAGCGTTCAGGATGGGGTCGAGGTGCTCGACGTCTTGGATGAGGAGAGGGTTGCCAAAACGGAGGGCGCTTTCTAGAACTTTCAGGAACGACTCGTCTAAGAAGCTCGTTACGGTGATCTTGCGGTCCTTGTATTCATTCAAAAGGAAGGTGGTGGCTTGACCAGTAGGATCAATGATAAGAGGATAGCGATCGAACCGCTTCAACATGATGGCGTTCTCAGTGGTAAGATTGTCGGAGGGGAGAGACTTAGATTGCCAGCTGAGGCGATCATCAGCGGTGGAAAGGTACTCGGTGAGGGACAATTCAGGTTTAAACTTGATGTTGGCTTCTGAGAGATGACTCGACCATTCCGACCACATAACTTCACGGTAATGCTGATCGAAGAAGCCGCCATAAGCAAGGAAAGCAGCAGATAGGAGAACATCTCCGACGATGGTGGACATTTCTGCATCGAACGTGCGGCTGCCTGCTTCCCATCGGCCCCTTTCAGAAGACAAACTCTCTAAGAGCTTCATGCTGCGATCGACTTTGCTCTGAACACGCTCCATCTCGGATTTGATGGCTTGTGTTTCGCTGATGAGCAATGCGTACTCCTCTTTATACTTCTCGATCTTGGATTCGAGTTCCGCAATCATAGTGATGATGCCTCCAGCTTGTTGCTTCGTGGTCTCTGCCTGCTCTTCAAGAGACTGAACTTCATTCCGAAGGGGCTCTACTCTGTCCAGGATTTCCGAAAATTTGACTTGAGCCAAGACCCATTTCACCAGGGGACCGCATGCCCTACTCGCGCGGTTGATAGTCTCGAAGTTATATGATGGCCTGCTGAGGAAATCTTTCTTCATCGTCTCGCGAAGATGCTTCGTCATTTGAGCAGTGGTATCAAAATTGACGATCCTTTGGATGAAATCGTCGCGACGAATGATACCTTGCACCGTTCGCCAGCTGTCGATTTTGTGACCGAGGACTGTGCAGACTGACTCCATAGCCAACTTGACCGCCTCGGGAGGATTGGCCATCGTCCTAACTTCCTGCAAGTGCTGCCTCTTGATGTTGCTGACAGCTGCTTGAGCGTCAAGAACAGCTGGTTCCGCGTCAGCAAGGTCAGCGGTGGCAATGGCACGGCGTTGGTCAATGTGCTTTTCCTGCTCCACCAAGGCGGCCTGGATCTCAATCGAAGCAGCCTTCTTCTGCTCAGCTTCCTGTTGGTCTGTAACCATGCGCTTGAGCTTTTCGTTGGCTTCCGCGTCTTTCGCCTGCAGCTGGGACCGCTTCAGAGCCAAACTCTTGCGCAATTCCTCTACTTGGGTCACCGTGTCCTTCAACTTGTCGAGACCAACATGAAGATGGCGTTGCTGCTCTTCGAGTTCATCTCGTTTTTCGCTGTGGAGCTTTACGTAGTGATTGATACTAGGGAAAACATATTAGTGTGAGCATGTAACGGGCCACAGGAGCTCTTACAAGTCCAGATAATGACGAGGCGTCACGTAGTTGTAGCGGCCTTGTCGACGACTCAAACGCTGGTTAATTTGATGCAGAGATTGATGTACATGGACGAGGGCATTAACGACGGCGGCCCGGTGGACCGGAGGCATCGATAGACCTCGGTAAGCGATCGGGAACATGGCAGGCGGACTGTACGACGACAAGTCGAGATCCAAGGAGTTTGTGAACTCCATACCCACTTGGTAGAAGGCTTGATCGGACCAGTCTCCAAACCAATCCAACACACAACGATTGAACAAGGCAGGAGACGTGGCAGCCCTCGAAGCGAGACCGTTCTCTGGAGGATTCATGGTGAACACCACGTGGAGATTTTTGGCGACCTGTTGGGTAAACCAGCGGTATAGCTCCTCGTGAGAGTCGAGCATCAGCCCATCGCGCTGGGATCCTTCTTTGCAAGCCGTCATCAACGCCGCGTGTTCATCTCCCTCGAAAAGACCCGGAACCTCTGCGTTGGCAAGCAAAGTATTCATACGTTCCAAGAATCCAGAGTCGAGGACGTTGGACTCATCCATGATGAAACAGATCTTCTCGCTTTTGCATCCTGCACGCCGAAGGACTGTTCGCAGATCCTCATCGAAGTCATCTCCGGTGTACTTATTCGAAACCTTGATCTGGAAGATGCTCAATCCATTCATCCAGGCGACAAAGCGAGAAAGAGTAGTCTGTAGATGTTGGTTACTAAATTGAACCGGCCTCAGAATAATGATTGGAACAATTTCTTACCTTTCCACTACCACTGACTCCGATTAGTAAGAGATGTCCTTGAACTTGCCGGAAGACACGATCAATCCGGAGTACATGATCCAACACATCGTTGAAGAGAACCAAGGGCACATCCAACTCCTCTTCATAGAAGACACGCAACCGTGCCTTGGTATACTCGCGCAGTGTCTCCCGATCCACAGGAATGTAGTCCTTAGAGGTCCAGTTGGAGAAGAGAATCGGACGGTTCAGAGCCTCATCACGATTGATGGTGGGGAAGTGCTCCATGGCTGCGGCATCAATATGCTCGTCGGTCCAGCTCCGTTCTTCCTCTGTAACCAAACGATCCTGGAACAGGCGCAGGGCTTCGTGTGCCCAGACGCGAACCAGCCCTTCTACAGACAGCATTTCGAGAGGGCGGATAGCTTCATAGATACCACGGATCCATCGCGTGAGTTCACGAGGACTGTAGACGTAATGTGCTTGGACGTCGGTGGTAAAGCGACGTTGAGACGCTAGATAGAACGATACCATAGCATCTGTGAGAGGGTCGGCGTAAGCTCTGAGGTTGGGTACGACCTTCAGAACAGCACGATTGTATGTTCCGTAGATCTGTTTCAGTGATACTTCACCGGGGTAGTCCACCATGACGAGAGGGGCGTGACGCAAGAAACGATGACTGAGAGGGACACGACCAGGATCAGTAGGAGGATTGCAGGCACCAACAAACTGGATACGCTCCAATTTCACCCATGCCATATCACTAGCACGCCAGTAACCTCCACACTCGACCAGTTGACGGATGAATGAAATCACCCTCTGGGTACCGTACTTATCGGAGGCGGGAAGATTGATTTCGTCACAAAACACAACGAGCCATCGGCCAATCTGGACAGGAGCCAATATGATTCCGTTAGGCGTCTTGCGGTACTCGCAATACTGCTCAAACGTTTTCAGAATGAGCTCGGGTGTAGTGGCGCTAGAGAAGTTGAGACCGACAACCTCCATGTCTGGAAGTTTTCGAAGAGCGCTGAACAACGTCATCGTCTTACCCGAACCGGGAGGTCCACAGAGCATGAGAGGCTTGTGTTCAGATAACCACGAGTATAGAACTTCTTCGTGGCGCACAGTGTCCATCGTCGGGACGACAACATCGGAGGCTGTTACTGCATGAGACTCGATATCGATGACGGGTACTCTGGACTGCCAAGCAACCCAATCTCCATTGGTGATTTGGACATCAAAGTCGATTAAAGAGCTGCCTGGAGTGAGGAGGGGAAGGTCAATGCCAGTCTTGTTCCGCAGAAATTCTCCCATCTCCGCCCTCAGATCAAGTTTAGCATCTCCGGAAAACGCCCAAATGATATTGACGAGAAGACGTTTCGTGACATACTGCTCAATTTTATCCGACGCGAGCGGAAAGTCGGGGTGTTGCACATTGTATTCGATGACGTTCCGAACAGTTTTGTTGATGAGAGAGAAAAGGGTGTTCAGGGCGCGAGTGACAGTGAAGTCCATGATATGCTCAATAGACTCGGCAAACGTTAGAGCGGTACTGACGAGATCACCTTCAGAGAAGTAACGCTCCAACATGAGCGCAACTTCCTTCTGCGTTGTGAGATGAGCTGAGGCCACAGCGTCGGATGCCGCATCGCCACGACGGGCAAAAGAGTCATTCGCATCCTCATCATCAGCATCGAGGGGAGTGGTGGACAAGGTGGACAAGTAATGACGATAGACCATGGAAGGTTCAACAACATCCTCGCTAAACCAGATCATACCACAGCGACTGACGGTCGCAAGGGTGGCATACTTGAGGTGCTCGACTTCGAACATGATCCTGACATTGGGAGGCAAATTGAGACGCTCTCCGTTGGGAAGTGTCAGTAGCTTGTTGTCGTCCAGAACACTGTTCAAATTCTCAACCCACTCTGGGTCGACATCACCGTCGAAGATGATCCAATGCCTCTTCCCGCTCTCTCCACGGACATCGTCAACGATTTTTCGAAGAACGTGCGTAAACAGTCCATCGTTCCACTCCCGAGTTGTCTGATCCAAAGTTCCATACAAGGCATCCTTGTGCATGGCCTTGGGATCGATGACATATGCCACTCCTTCGACGCCGTCGAGGCGCTGTAATGCAGCGAGAAGTACCCGCCAAGCGTTGGTTTTCCCACTTCCGGAAGGACCGACCATCATCAGACCATGCTGAATCTTCTGAATCTGATACAACTGGAGGATCTTCGCGATCCAGAGTTCTCCATCAACCAGGCGACGTTCGGCGCAAACCTTCAAGATCTCCTCACGGAGTGCATCAAGATCCACAGGCATGTAGTCAACCCCGGGGAAAACATCAGCGAGAAGACTGCGAGCCGGACGAATCAGACGTATCCTCAACTCAATACAAAATTTCCAACTCACTTTGTCAGAAGAGGGACATCATCAGCCACTAACTTTGGCACAATAGTCTCCGTCACACTCTGAATGAGGATGATCTGCTCGGAAATCGCATCGGAAAGTCCTATAGCCTGATCTCCATCTTCACCGGCGGCGCGAGCGCTCTGAAGCCGTTCACGCTTGAGAATACCGGCACTTGCAAGGACGGCTTTGAGGGCTCGAAGACCAAAGTCGTAATGTGGCTGCGGCGAAAGTTGCTCGTCACAAAGGTTGAAGAAGGGAACGATCTTTGAAGCGAGTGATTCTGCCGTGCGGAAACCTTGGGAGAACAACATGACCTGGGCAATAAGTTCTCGGTCTGGGCGGGTCATAGCCATACTGGACCAAAAAGTCAGATGGAAGAGCATGGGAAGACAACTGAACTCACGGTCGGAAAAGCTTCGTCAAATTGGGGGGCAACTGCGAACGACCAGCATAATTTGGATTAGTCGTGATGAAGATACCTTTTAACGAAACCATTCAGCCACCAATACCAAGCGCCCGCCCAAAACGAAACCTCGCTTACCCATATTCTTATTGAGTTTTAAGCTCTTCCCCACCAGTTCGATCTCCGTGTTTGGATTCTTCACTAAGGACGCAAGACCCTGCTGAATAGACTGTACCTGCTGCGACACAGCACTAAGAATACGTTCTTCGAGTCGATTGAACTCGTCGAAACATCCCCAGGCTCCGACCTGGCACAGTCCAACGAAGATGCGACCCATGGCTTGGAAGTCGAATGTCTCGTCACAGCAGAACACGAGCACGAATCTTCCGAGCTGGACACCCAGAGCCTTGACAGATTCCGTCTTACCTGACCACACTGTGAGCTGAGGAAATGTTGAGGGAAAACGATACACTCACCTGTCCCAGCGGGCCCAAACGGTGCACCTCCTAATTGATTGTCTAAAGCCTGCGTAAGAGTAAGATACACCCGATCCGTGAGCGGCGTCTGCACGAGACGATCGGGTACACCAAGGTACTCCCATCCATAAGGAAAAGACGCGTCAGCGGTCCTGATGGACAGCCTATCTAGAGGGCTATCGATTGAGCGGTCCAAATAGAACCTCATCTGGTAAAGCCAAGTGAACGCCTTGGAATCCTGCACCTTCTGCTGGATAAGCGTACGAGTGACATCACGCTGGTGGACAAGCTCTGTAATCATATGCTCGCACTTGCGCCGGGTGACGGGGCTAAGTTCCTGGAGGACAATGTCTGCGAGGAGATCGAGGGCTTGATGCACTGTATCCAGAGGCCCATCAAGTGTTTGCGAGGCCTCCAGCGTTGTCTCGACGGCTGCTGTCCATGCAACCTGAACAGCCAAAGTAACAAGCTGTGCAGGGTATTTCTCCATCCATGCCATTAGCTGGTCCATTGGGACCTTCGAAGAGGTCCCGTAGAACGTTTGAAGTTCCTCAACGGCATCACTGAGCAAGTTAGCAAGCGATAACCTCATCATAGACTCAATCCGCGCAAGCCAGTCATTGATCTTCGGGAAGTCCTTCAACAAGATCGGCTCCGTAAACACAACTTCTTCTCCTTCCCTCGACGCCATCCCCTGAATCTGCGTCAAATCGTCATCAAGCATGATCGTCGAGATACCCGCAAACATCTTCTTAAGATGCTTCATGATACGGAGGATATCCTTGCTGTTACCAATGATCTCCAACAAGTCCTCGTCACCAACGAAATAGAACCGGGGGAAGGAAGAACGTTCCCGCTCGAGATACTCTCCGAGAGCTTTCTGAATCTTGTTGAGCAGGTCCGCGAGACGCTCCAAGCTCTTCTGAATTCCCTGGATATTCATGACGTCGAGGACGAAGGGAGACTTGTACACTTTCTTCATGACGGTCAAGAACTCGGCGTTGATGTTCTGGAAGCGTGCACTCTCGACAGGTAGGAGATGCTTGATGTCGGCGCTGCCGGAGAAGATGCCTTCGAGGTATACCCATTGACGCTGGACGTCAATCCAAACATCTAGTGATGAACATGGTCAGCGCTTGTGACAGACAGGCAATGCTAGCAAACGAACCAAATAGAACGTGAATTCTATTGAGCTTCTCTTCCCAAGAGCCAGCTTCCTCCTCGAAGACTGAACAACACAGCATCAGTAGATGGAATATGTGGAAGGGAATGTCACTATACCTTTGTAGTATGGAGATAATTTCATAGCGGTGAGAGAGTTCAGGTTCTCACTGCACTTGTTGAACAAGTCATCCCATCCTCTAAGAATGACATTCAATGATACAGACAACGGTTCGGGGCAGCTCTAAACACGCACCTAATCAAACGACACTTGTTCTGGTAGTTGACGAGGTCTAATGTGTAGCTAGTCCAAGTCTCCTTCACCTGTTTGACATACTCCTCCAGAGCCATCTATAACAGATGTTTCAGTAAGGCGAAAGGATAGGGTTGTGGCAGTCAAACGCACCTCTCCCTGCGCCTGAATAATGACCTCCTTAATTATAGACTCATTGCGCTTTAAGTCCAAGTCATAGACATGACCTAGTGTCATGCTATTCGCGAACCGTCAGATAACCTAATAATCGAATAGACCCAAACACTCACAGCGTCAGACTATGCGCAGGGGCCCTCAAGACTTTGAACAACTGCTTCCAATGCCTATCCTTCAACGCATCCGACTTGAGCTCCGAGACGAGCGAATTCGACTTCAACAATCCCTTCAACACCTCCTGCACGTATTCGAACGCGGCATACTGCCTCATCCTCGTCGGCATATCCTTCGTCGAAGACAAAAAAACCGTCAATCTGTTGCCTCAACTTTCTTGGCTGCACCGTCGCCCATGCCATCTCCCTCAGCTCCGATATCTGACCCCATATTCCAGAGAGAGCTGTCCAGACTGCTTTGAGGTCGCGGAGTTCTTCGAAGACTGGCTCGAGACGTGTATGGCGGACGAGTTCAAGGTTGAGTGCTTCTTTGGCGCGGCAGACCATGTCGTAGTCTTCTTGGACGCGGTTTAGTTTGACTTCGAAAGCATTGATGGTGTTCATGGCCGTGTCGGCGCGCATGTTCCCTTGAACGGGGCGTGTCTGCTCCCATTCCGTCAGGACATCGTTGATCTTGTTCTCTACGATCTTGTCTTCGGCTACGATCTTCAATTGAAATCCAGCTACACAGAATCTTTAGTAGAGTAGAATAAGAAACAGGTGGAGGTGCACACGGACCGAGCTGTTCCTGAATGGAATCATCCTTCCTCTTTAATATTTCATTATAAGCACTCCATTCTCCTCGGAGTTGATCACTGTAGAGCCAGTCGTCGGGAAACTGATATCTAAATCTTTCTAGTGTCTTCTCTCCACTGGCGCAGAGTTCGATTATTGGGGCCCAAGTCTTGGTCTTCTTCTTGAGGTCTTGGACGAATGTAATGAATGCGACGGTTGCGGCCGTCGACGAGTTTGCGGGAGCAAACACCTGCAGAAGAAGTAAGTATGGTAATCATTTCAATAGCAAGCGATGGCACGGGGGCGGACCTCCATAGTGAGCAGTTATGGACGCGTCGTGAAGGTGAGTGCGTGTTCCCAACTTTTGAGCCGGGGTGATGACTTGGGATCCAAACAAGCATAAACTATCTTTCTTTCTTTTCGGTAATTGGGATAGTCACCTATGTGTTCATTTCTCTTTGAGAGAACGTCTCTCATCGACATCCTTACATTCACTGAGAGGTGTATTTCAAACTCTGATGTTGAAACTGTAATACTCTAAGTTCAACGATCTCGAAAGTCTAAACGGCCCTGGCTCAAATGCTAGGTTCATTGAAACCCACCGAAGCGATAGTCAAACTACAACGACGACTACATAGATGTCGCTTGTTCCTGTTCCTGCGAACTCAACTGTGGGGAACGACCGTGTATCACAGGATCCGGATGTTCCAGTTCGTCGCTGACACTCCTGTAAGCACTTCGACAAAATTTTGGATCTCGGAAGAGCAAACCTTAGTCCACTCCAATGCCATAATCTCGTGTACGTTTCGGCCTGAACGGTGAGCTTATACTCCTGAGGTCGAAGCGCCCCATATGGAAGCCCACCCCATACGTCCAATCAACCATGCAGGGACGAGAGGGAAAGAATGCATCGGTAGAAGGGGTCCAGATGGCCCTTTCAAGGGTGTTCCACAGTCTAGATAGCTCCACAGGTGAGAAAGCGCAGCGCCTTGGGTAGGAGGCCTCATTTTGTCTCTTCTACTAGGCTTATGCAAGACTATTGCTCGTCGCGGGCCTCGCATACTGTTGAATAGGTCAACATTGTCTTGAACTCAGAGGAGGTACTAGCTCTATCACATTGTCTCCACAGCGGTTAAGAGGTTCATATCCAGATCAATGCGATTACCCGGGGCACACGACACAAAGATCTACAAGACTTTTCCTCCTGCAAAAGAGTTGACAGCTCTTCCGCTGGCTGTATCACAGAGGTGAGCTCAATAGCCTTAGGCAAATTCAACCGGTCAAAAGCAAAGTACTGGAAAGTAAGGGAAAACAGAGATCGTTGAATGTGGACTATGGTACACATATCTGAACGCATGGAATCCTGCATGATCCATTTTGCTAGTTGTCCAAAGGCGTGGGTAGTGAATAGATGCTCAGTAGGTTCCTCAGGGCGTCTCCTCGATGGAATTCCAGCGATACATGGAGTGGTGTGGATGTAAAGAGGACCTCGATCTATTCCTTGCAGGGACGGGAGTGTCTGTAAAGTACGCGGTTCCTGAGTGTCAGCGGAAGCGAGGGTGACATAGCTATTTTCATGAAGGCCGGTCGGTTTCTCTGTCGAGACGAAGAATATCAAGTGGGTCATATGAGGGAAGCAACTGAAGGGACGAAGCCCGAAAAGCTCTGCGGGAGCGCTGAGTACTATAATGGCGTCGTAGACAGCTGCTTGGCCATGTCGATTGCATGTTTACTACAGTGATGGGGGGCCAACGAGTTGTCGCGAGTGAATTGAGCTTCAACAGATTCAACAGAAAGAATCGAGAAGTTTGATGAACCAAGGGGTGATCAAAGAGTACATTTGACATGAACGAGAAATTGAAACGTTAATAAATGATTAGAAGTTCGTAAACTAAGGATTATTCAGTTGAATAGCAAGTATGGGCGCCACAAGCTACAGGATGATGGCTTTGTATCCAAACAACTGTCAATTATTCTGGAGGTTCTCCTTCACTTTTACTTCCATCTCCCGACGTCTCTGTGTATTTCTGCCCGCCATGTCAGGTCGTCAGCAGCGTGTGATGGTCCAGCCCATCGTTAGTATAACTTTTGTCTCTTTATTTTGCGCTGACGATCGGGATTAATGTACAGAATGTAATCTTCAAAAATCTGCAACAAGTACGGCTCCCACTTTTCTTACATCCCCTTCTCACGGATCCTCCCTGGTTTCCTAGAAAACAAAAGTTGTAATCTGGCTTTACGACAATATTCAGATGCGGATCGAAGGGCGAATCATTGTGCGTCCATCCCGTTCCAAGCCCTACCTACCCACTATTCATTCACCCACCCATCCAAGGACGACAGCGCGTCTCTATCCATCCCTATCCCCTCATTCCGTGCTACATAACGCCAAAGCTGACGCGATTTTCTCCCACAGGGCTTTGATGAATTTATGAACATCGTGATCGACGAGGCAGCAGAGGTGTTCGTGAACGACGCAAAACCACGGAGAGAATTAGGCACGTCTGTTTTACTTCTTTCGCGTGGCGATCTAACATAAAGTCGCAGGTCGCATCCTACTCAAGGGAGACAACATCACGCTAATACAACAAGTGGTATAAGCATCGCGCGCTGCTGCTTTTGTTCCCGTTGTCTTTTCTTCATGTAAAACGTCATAGTCACTCTGAGAGTTGTATTGTCTGAGAATGCTGCGAGCGCTTGCACTTGAGTGTATACGCGTCAGGGTAGGGATGTGCGCAGTAAGTAGAGGCAATACAAGAGCGGTGTTGAAATTATACAATTATTAGAAACGGTGAAAGCGAGGAATAAGGATCCGGGGTGTCCCTTCAAGCGGAACGAGCACGGTCTCTCTCAGCCTGCCAGCGTGCACGCATGAGCTGGAAACCTTCGGATTTTGAGCGAATAGAAAAGGCAGGGTTCAGTAGCTGCATATGTGCAGCCTCCAATTGTGGTGGGATGAGAGAATCATTGCGGATAACCTGTTGAATAGGAATTGGTTTGAGAAGAGGGGGAAGGGGGTGCAGCTCACCGATCCGATAGCGAGGAAGAATGAGAAAGTGGCGGCGCTGCTGAGCATGTACTGGGAGAGCGTGGAGAGCAGTCCCCGAGGTCCGGCACCATAGCTATTCCACAGTCAGTCGTCGTCGTCGTCGTCGTTGCTGGCGCAAATACATACCGGATTATGGACCAGGAGCCGAATAGAAAGCCAATGGTCAGCCCAACGCCTCCTCCCATAAGCGCACCCATCCTGTTCACAAAGCCGTTAGGCTGGAAAAGATAGTTTGGAATATTTTCTTACTTCACTGCGAGAAAAGTCAATTCGGGTATAGTGAAGAATACAAATGAACATACTTTTCTGCCAAATGGAAGGCTCCTCACGTCGGGGCATCCTGCTCGACATTTTTGTTGGAAGTGGGAAGGAAGAAAGTGGTGTGAAATTGTCCGGGCCGGTCCTCTCCTTCACCAAACCCCCCATGTTTCCCGACTCCCAACAGGCTCAGATTAGTTAGTGATTATTATCTATTGCACAAAGACGCGCCTTATATTCCTCAGTTCGTGCCCATCAGCGGGATATGTTCCATGTCTCCTCTCTCAGAGACCAGACCGAAAGCGCTCTGAGGTCGTGGCTAGGTCAATTATCTTCATCTCTCTCAAGCATTTCACTGATCCATATCCTCCCAAAGGTACTCGCTGGTTAACCCGGTGGGATAAAGAGGTTGACCTCCTTACCAAACTCGTCTACTATGGTCTCACAACTGGACGAGGTTTATACTCTTATTCATCTCATCTTTACTCTACTTATATTCTAGCATAGCTACACAAACCCTTGGAGAAGAATACACCGACATCTGGCAATACGCCACACCATCGTACCAGGTGCCACCGTCCCCGCTTTCCCGAGCAGCACTTGTCCTGCTTCCCACTCTTCCTGGATACATCCTTTCCCGCTCAAGCACGTCTCTAGCAGAAAAATATCCTCGACTATGGGCAGTCCTAAAGAAAACCCCCGGAATACTAGAAGTACTGACCGAAATCAACCTCACGATATTCTACATCCGCGGATCCTACTATGATCTCGTCAAAAGGTTTCTCGGAATCCGACACGTATGTTTTGTCCCTTGCATCTTCCTCCTATGCTCAATCAATACTTCCCTCAACCTAGCTCTCGGTCATACCTGAAGACCCCCACACCCGTCCTCCATCCTACTCCCTGCTCGGAATCCTCCTAGGAATCCGTCTCCTCTACCGACTAGTCTCATACCTACGAGAACACTACCACGACACCTCCTCCTCCAAAAACAAAGGCAAATCCAAGCAACCCCTCCCATCCACATCCGAAACATTCCTAGATGACAGACCCGTATCTACCCTCCTCGGCCCCTTCGAAGAACCAGAAACGACGAAACCCGCAGAAGAAGACGAGAACACCATGCTCGATGTTAGCTCTATACCAGAGGGAATAAGAGCAGGTAGGAGTTGCACATTGTGTTTGGAAGAACGCACAGATAGCTGTTCGACGGAATGTGGGCACTTGTTTTGCTGGAATTGCATCGTTGGGTGGGGGAGGGAGAAGGTGAGCTATTTTCTTTCTTTCGCCACTGTTGGATGGAGAGCAATTGATGGATTTTGATAGGCTGAATGTCCACTATGTCGACAGGCGTTGAATCTCAATCGTCTGCTCCCTATCTACAACTTGTAGACGAACCAATTCTGTAACAACATGTACCCTGGAATTCGACATCTCTTGGTCGAGCGACCGTGATACCGGGAGAAGACAAACAGGCCTGTCCGTAGCACCTCGGGAGCTTCTATGGCGACTATCTACTTAGCCATGCTACCAACTGTGACGTCGGCGATGGATGTGGCACTGCGCCACACATGATTCCTTTATACGGAATATCTCCCACATGCAACTGATCTTGCGCTTTGACCAACCGAACAAATATTAAAACTTCATTAGACCAGAATAATCTATACACTACATCATGACAGCTCTCATCATCGTTGAGAGAAAGGATGAAACATTCACATGCTTCCCTGGTCTCTCATGTACGACATGCCCCTCCTTCTCCTCCTTCCCGCGTTCCGCAGACCGTCGGCAGAGGTATCAGATGCCAGATCGCTCGGATCATCCACCTCTGCCTGCACATCAGGTCCTCCAACGCGCTCTGCCGGGTTCGCATTCAACGGCACGCCGTTCTCGTCTACGTCTCCAACAGTGAACTGCGACGGGCGGTGTTAAACACTAAACGGCCAAGGAAACGATAAGAGGGGACTCTCACATAGACCATATCATCGAGGAATCCATGCTGCTCGACGGCAACAAGCACAGGCTGATGATTCGCCGCAGCATTGATGGACGCTAGACGATACGCCCCGGCCGGGAGACCTTTCTCGAGTGATACGGTAGCCACACCGTTCACATCAGGTTCGTTGATTCCCTAATACAGCACAGAAAAAGGGAATGAGACCGTCCGTCAATTTCAGTGTAACACCGCTACCTCCCGACGCATGAGCGCACCTTGAAATAAGCAAAATTCTGCGGATCCGTAGGCTCGGTGTCATTCAAAGAGTCGACAAAGTCGATCGTGATGTGCGAATGCCCGATGATCACCCCCGTCGCGTCCAGCTCTTGAGGTGCGGCGAAATAGTTCTGTTGCGCGTTGACAAAGTTCCCGAGTTGGAGGTTAGACACCGCCATGAGGATGTCGAAGCTTTCGCCTTCCGGGAAATTGTCTCCGTTCTTGGGGGAGATGAATTTCGAGGAGGGCATGAAGTCTGTTGAGGGGATGACTGGTACGGCCGGGGGAGTCAAGAGCCTGAAGAGGAAGACACAGAGGGCTGTGCGGCTTACCTCCCATCGGCGCAGGGTTACAGGATCCTTCCTGTACTTGTTTACCGTCAGTGATCTCGCGATCGGGGACGGTCAGGCAAAAGTTGATGAAATTGTTCGTTGACGTGAGGGAGGGTGATTGGCCTGCATGCACAGGTATCGTGAGCCAGGTCACTCACATAGCTACCTATACATACCCGGAAGAACGCGTGCTAGAAACCCACCGGGGACGAGTCAATAAGCTTCGCAAATGCATTGAAATCCACATACTACGGCCCGACAAACCATCGTTCGCAAAACCTACAGCAATGACGGCATCGTTCAGAGTGAGTGACACTTGTGGATCGTCGTTGTTGACGTTAGCAGCACTTGTAGCACCGACGTCGGCGTCTACACCATTTCCCTGCTGAGGAGCTGGAGTGGCAAACGCGGACAAGGCCAAGGAAAGAGCAATAATAGTAGCACGCATGACGGGAGACTGTCCAAGTCTTCGCGTTGAAACGAGGGCTGTGAGAATTCGAACGGGGAGTTCGACTTCCAAAGAATAAGAAGAAGAAAGGAAAGACTTCAAGCCACAGTAGTCGAAATGAAAGGAGACACCAGGTCAAAGAAGTTCAAACTCGAACTTGGAGAACGAAAACGGGCGAAGGAGAGACGGAGAAGGAAAAGCTACCTGGTTGGTCTCAGAGCATTTCAGAGCCTTTATAGATGCACGCCTATTCATGTAAGTAACGAGAACCTGAGACAAACAGTGTGATGTGTTGCTCTTCCAAGTACTGCGATCTATCAATTGGTGATGTCGAATGTATGCTACATGAGAAATGTCGTTACTACACGCGCAATGGCAAAGAGCGGCGGTGCACACTGCACTGAAGAGCCAGTGGGATACGGAGCTCGAACTACATAGAGGACCGAGGATCAGTACCACCGGCAAGACCGAGTCGCCATAGTTCCAGAGGTGAACGCAAGGTAAACGACTCGGGAGTCGGAATGTCGAAGTGGAGCCGGCCTACAATTCAAAGCGTGCGAAGAGTATCAGTACGAGTCAAGGCGAAGATTATTATATTACAATGACACCAGAAGAACATTTCAATGATACAGGAATACAGTTTGGGTAGAGAGTCTAGAGACGAAGAGATAAAACTTGAAGCTTAGAAAGCTGCTGCGCGGTAAGCTACATACGGTTGTCCACTCAGTCAGTTTCATACCACCCACAATGGTTGAAAATCGGATATGTATAATGTGAGCAAACATGGGCCTCTATATTCTTTGGAAGCATGTGGTTTGATTCACAGTTCAACCATTTGCAAGTCACGTAGCTGCCGGCGCGGTGCGGCCAATTGGCTCTAGACTCAGGGTGCGCAAGTTCCATATGAGTATCGGTGGCGAAATGTCCGCTGCAAACTGCTGTGCGAGGACGTTTATCAGTCCATCGGCATTTTATTGGTGGGCCAGGAGGTTGGCTCGTGTGTAAGCCACAGTTCCGCATTTGTAAGGCACGCTTCTCGACCGAGTTTCGTTCTTTCCGCCGTTCGACCTCTCGTGAGAGCAGCGCCTCATAAGAGGTTGCGAATCCAGGCGGTAATTGATGAGACGGTCGGGGTACCCGCAAGGGTTCACTGTGCATAGCTGGCACGCAGGTTAGGTTCTGGCGGTCGATATCTATGGTGAGAACTAGTAGGTGGCTGGGGGGTCTGGCAAACGGTCATTGCGACCGTAGCTAGCGAGTGGACTGGGCTCTGGCAATCGATGTCCAGGATGGGGACGAGAAGACGATTGGGGTACTGGCAAGGGTCCACTGCGACCTTGGCTGACGCACGGGTGTGAACGTAGACTGCGTCGTTCATTATCAGAAGGCCCTGTGGGATCTTCCCAATCCGGATGAGGCGCAGGGGGAAGAAGGTCGAAGGGCACATGAAGGAGCAGTAGCAACTGTTGGACATAGAAGCATGGGTATGATATCATGGAGAATTCACCATCTTTTGGAGCGCGCTTCGCGTGCATCAACGACATAGCACCATATCATTCTCAGAGGTTTCTTGGAGGTGTGCGGGTACTTTCGGCGCGCGACACCAGGTCCAGGGAGGTATCGAGGCAGCAGCATACTCATCAACTACTATAAACAGACTCAATAACAAGTTTCCCAAGCTTTTGGCGCTTCGAGCGTTCAAGAAGGGCCCGAGGGTTTCTCAGACGAGATCAGGGTGAGATTCGGGTGAAATTGACGCAAGGAGACATGGCCCCAGGGTTAGGAGATGAAAAAAGGTGGCTATTAATTTAATTCAAAGGTATTCTTGCTTCCTGAAGCTTTGAAGACTCGACGTGCACAAGGACATTTTTAAGAAAACTGGTGAGTCGAGGAAGAAATCTGTGAGTCTGGACCCGTACACGTGACTCTCGCTCGCGTGTCAATATCGGTCACCCTATACGCGCCGAAAATGCTCATCATTTTTGGAGGGTATTCCTAGTTTTTTTTTGCTTTCACCTGCCAGGGTCAAACCAGGGCATTGGACAGTTATCGGGTGCTCAAGATGAATGCAAAAAATTTACAATTCCACCAGCATTTGTGGCATACTGGAGCGAGCACTAGCGTAGGACCACGCATTCATTTTATTATAATGACGACCAGAAGATAGGTGATAGAATTCGGATAGAGACGAAGAAATAAGCTTGAAGTTAGGAAAGGCGATATACTGTGGCTGTGATCCACTCAGGCTTCATATCGTTCGCAGTGCTTGCATATCGCGTATGTGTAATGGGATCGAACATGAGCCTCTATATTCTTCGGAAGCATGGTTTTGCGGGGGCAGCCCCACCATCGACAGTGCGCATAGGTCGAGTTCTTGCGAGGCCAATCTTCTCTAGAGTCGGGGTGAGCAATTTCCATATGAGCATCAGTGCAAATGCATCCGTGGCAGGTACGTCCATCGTAAAGAGTCCATTTACATTCCAGTGGTGGACCAGGAGGATAAGGTAGGTGGGCTACGTTGCAGTTCTCGAGAAGGTTCTCTTTTTTCTCTGTGTCCTGCAAACCGTTGTGAGATGAATATCATAGACGGTGGCATGAGATCAATAGGAACCTTGCGACGGAATACACGTCTAGGGGATGTTTGATTCGTGATTTCCGTCGATATTTCGCTGGGACTGCTGGAATAATTGGGTATAACCCAAGTTTGCTGGTCTTCTTTCGCCGAGGCTGAGCTTCGCCTGCTTTGCTTCGATGAGGGAGTACGGCCAGCGGAACCTTGGGTGCGCGACTGGTGCTGCGGGGCCATGTTGTCCTGATGCCCATGACGAGAACTAGAAGGTCGGGGCACTGGCGAGGGGTCGCTTGAAGGCGGGAGTTGATGCCCATAGATAGAGCTGGAAGACACTGGCAAGGTGGTATCTTGGGATTCTCGGGAGTACATGTTTTCTAGTGGTTGTAATGATGGTGAAGTGAAAAGAGAGAATTTTTACGCTCCGGCATTTTTATAGGGAAACAAAGCCATTGTCCTGAGCTGGCCACCATTGACTATTATAGAAAGCGGGTGAAAAAAGATGCTCCAGCGGTAAGAGTTCCCTGAATTAGCGAAATGTGGTTGCAGGAGGGAAATGACCTTTTCCAAATTGGAAGTACGATGGCTGGGGAGTCAGTATATTCAAGAGGATGGCATAACTGCCCAAGCAAGCGGATCGTTAGATATTTGATTGTAGAGAGTGCACGGAAAGAGAGAGAGTCTTGATGTATTCCATTATCATGTCAGGATAATCGAAACCAACAGTCGGCGAGAGTTGGGCGAGAGTGGTGGTTGTAGTACTAGCGGTTGTCCTCAGAGGGAAGTCGGATCACGTGCTGACGTGGGGTGAGGCGGGGGCGGACGGACGGACGACAATAATTACGTTGCTGAGCAGCGATAAGAGCAACAAGAACGGGTAGAGAGTATTATTTAATGGTAGTAGTAATAGAGTCTAATGAATTTAAAGCGTGGGCACTATGGGCACAATGCGGCAGGAAATAATAATACGCAGGAGTAAGTAGGTCACGGTAGAATCTAAAGTACAATGCGGCAAGGATCATAAATAGTATGCAGGTTAATTATGATAGAGTATGAAAGGATGCAAGTCTGGTTCAGGGGTTCCACCGAGAATTCATGTCCTGGTAACAACTTCAGCGGAGGAGAAGGGCAGAAAAGAGAGAGAACGAACCAATTTTTTGATACTACTGCATATCTGTGGGAAATCGTGACATCCAACCAACTGTCCAGAGGAATTTCTAAGAGTACACACCTGTGGGTCTGGGAGGTCTACCCATTCAGATGAGAATGCACGGGGGCGGACGGGTTTCTTCTTCTCAATCCTTATGTTCTTGTACACTTCATATCGTTGCATGTACGAGCTCCGCTCTTTCACAACGCTCCGGGTAATGTTATCTTGGATCTGTCTACTCGCGGGTCAGCGCGTCATAAACCGGACACGGAGCCGTCAAAATCTTACCCTACTGTGGAAATGAGTTTGCGGTATGTTGGATACGGCTTGTTCTCTGATGTGTCGAGTCAATAGCCAGATCATTAGACCGGCGAACGGAGCTTACTTAGAGATTGCACCAAAGCCTAAAATAAGACATTGGTTAGGGCAAATCGTCATTCAGTAGGTCCGCAGTGCACTCGCCTGTGTCATTGATGAATTCTCCCCATTTGCTTCCCAAACCTTCCTACCATCCTGCCCGGCCGAAATCGAGACCTATAACAGTATAAGAGAACTTCAATCAAGATCTAGAAACCGGACCTACAACTAGGCCGGGTCGGTACTCTTCCACAGGGGAGGCGTAAATTTGAACATCGTCAACCAAAGGCCTCGACGGGAAAGAGGATGTCACATCGGTGATCAACGGCGGCCCCTTAGGAGTCCCCGGCCTCTCAGTGGCCGCCTTGTCTTTTGGAGGTTTATCTCGTCTTGATTTGTCAAACAGAGCTTTGGGAGACGTGCAGGCGCCAATGAGAGTATCTGGGAAGGCGGAACAGAGACGAGAAAGTGAAGCCTTCTGAGCGGTCCTCCACAATCCTATCCTAATGATTGAGTCAATGAATTTTGAGTATCTGAGAATGGGACGGACCTTGGTGAACAGGGAGGGACATTGCTTTCGTTGGTCGAGCCCCATCTTTTCCAAGGCGGTACTCGAGGTCTGCAAAGTAGTCAATTCTGTGGCCCACGTCCACAAGAAGAAGCTGTCTTGCCTAAGATGGTTCCGGATGTACAAGCGTCAAATATTGCCTGCATGATGTGAATTTAGGGCGCAAGGTTATACATAGAAATACACTGACAAGGAGCTGACAACCCTGCGGCAGCGGTTTGACAAGGATGCGCTTGAGATCCTACATTGGATCTCAGCGGCAAGATAAATAAGCAACAGAGAAGGAACCGACATTATCAATGATGATGTTTGACCGCCCATCGGAGTCGCTGGGGATGAGACCTACAGAGATCCTGAGGAACGCCTTCTCACAAACACCTAGCACTAGTGACTCACATTCGTCCTTGTTGTCGAGCTCAGTACCTCTGCGACACCGAACCTGGCTTGCATGCCCAGCATCTAGACACGCACTGAGAATTAGGCTTGTTGAGGACGTGACGGATTGGATACATACAGTATAAAAAGAAATGGTCTCCTGCAGCTGCATCTTTGACCAGTTGCTCCATTTCTCGAAGCTGTAAGATGGTTCAGCGCTCTGGAAGGGGGGATAGTGATAGACAGAAGTACCATATTATCTTTATTAGGGACCGCGTGCGAAGGCGCGTCGTCGGTGTCGAGGAGTGTAACTATATCGTGTTCCTTGTAGTTGTAGGTCGCTGAATAAAGGAGAGTCTACAGGTCAGCCTCGCAACGAAGGACAAAATTGGGTGCTCACAAATCAAGAGTTCTTTCACGGCCGCGACGTCTGCGTGAGGATACTTCAGCTGAGGTTTTCCATCTTCGCGATAGGTTATGCCTATCAGAAGCGCCTTTTTCTTGGAGATGCGACTGTTCGTCTCCAGCGCCGGCAAGGGCTGGCGAGAATTCCTGGTTTTCCGTTTGAACTTCATGGTCGCAGCCAAAAACAAGCCAAAAGGCGAAACGGGCATTGTAGAGCTAAGGAGATAATAGCTGAGGGAATGGACTCGGATAAGAGCTAGGCAGGGAGCCAACGGGGAGCAACTGGAGAAAAACTAAAACGAGAACGGGCATTTATAATGCGAGAATGTGCGCGCGCTGGCCAAGATCTTCCGAAAGATTGATGGAAGAGACGATCATAGTGATAATCGAAGAGAGTTGCGACTCGTCCCCCATTCACTACATAGCATTGTCCGATCCGTCTGTCACACAACGTGCCACCGCAACACAGATAAACGCCCAGCAGCATGAGATGATCAGCTTTAGAAGAAGAGAAGTACTTTGAAGAGTCTGAGACCGTATTCATTCAAACCAGCGGCGCCGAGCGCTGGGCCCTTATCGGCAGGTCCAGGGGCTGTGTGTAAATCATTCAAGGAATTGAGGCTGAAACGTGTAAGGGATTTGACTGGCATCGATCCAATGGCAGAGAGTAGTAAGCCTTCAAAGATCCCAAAAGTATTCCCGTCTGGCGGTCTCGACGTCCTCGGTGTAGGAAGGAGAGACCCGGGTTGACAGTGAGTGGCGCCGGCCAGCACCGGCCCGACGTGGATAGAATGACTGTTACCCTGGGTTACCTCTCTACCACGATGGTCAGTTCGTTGAAGAGGGCTCGTTCTCCATCCGTTACTGAGACGACTACTGCTCTTGCTCCTACCGCTGTGCTACCGTCTCCTGGAGCCAGCCACTTGGCAAAGAAACTAAAACTCGCTGATGCATATGTCAACGACTCTCCTTTCCCCACATTCTCTCGACCCTCTGCCGCAGAGGCTCTTGAAGTCTATCAAATTCTCTCGGAACATCATCCTGGCTATGGTAGAAATCCAACTGCTCCTAATGCCACCTCTAATGCCGCTAAAACGTGTGGCAATGTCTCTAATGTGATCGAAGCTCTGATCGGCACCGTTCTATCTCAGAACACATCAGGAAAGAACTCCTCTAGCGCGCAAGAGAGCTTACATCGCAGATTCGGAAAGAATAACTTCGAAGCCATAGCCTCTGCATCAAACTCTGAGGTCGTCGAGGCCATACGTCATGGCGGTCTTGCCAACAAAAAAGCAGTGACGATACAGAAATTGCTGGCGTCTATCAAGGAGAGGCACGGATGCTACTCTTTGCAGCATCTGGCAGCAACCGGCGACAAAGAGATGTCAGACGATGCCATCATGAGGGAGCTCATCTCGTACGGCGGTGTTGGTCCCAAGACCGCTTCCTGTGTTCTTCTGTTCTGCCTCGGCAGGCAATCCTTCGCAGTAGATACCCATGTGTTCCGGTTGAGCAAGCTCCTGGGGTGGGTTCCGGAGAAGGCAGATCGCGTCCTTGCTCAGGCACATCTTGATAGGCGGATACCGGGAGACCTCAAGTACGGGCTGCACGTATTGATGATACAACACGGCAGGACGTGTTCAGGATGCAAGGGGAAGGGGTTAGGAGCGACGTGCATACTCAAGGAGTATCTCAAAGGTCGGAAAGGATAGGAAACGGGGCAGACTCTTCTCTCGACATCGTTGGGTTTGGACGAGCTTCACCTGCACTTTTTGTTCTCTCCTCATTATCTTGCACCCACCTAGTTAGACACTGTTTGTAGCAGAGCACACGGTGACAAATCATTTACTGGGGATTCTGGCATCTGTTACCATTGCGGCCATGCCCATCGTTAGCCCCGCTCGTGTTGCCCAACCACTAGTCGAAAGATCGTGGCGTACATCGTTTCCGTCTACAAAAGCACTGTTGTCTTAAGAACTGAAAGAGTCGCCGGAGTCTTCCTCATCGTCGAACGTGAACTGTCAATGAACATGATAATCAAACTCTGCTCCTCAACTTAGATCACTGAGCAATGAATCACTCAGATGTACCACATCATCAAGAGAACTGTGTTGGACGGAAAGTTCACTGGTAAACTGATCGAGACGCGAGTGCAGCTGTATTAATTAGACCGTTCCGAGTCGCTGCCTTGTTTAGCGCGTTGTTAGTAGCCACCGTAGAAGAGGAGGTGGTTGTTTGCGCGACGTACTTATAGTACTAGCGAGCTCGTCGCGCGTTTCAGGTTTCACCGGAGTGGCTGTGTCGCGTTGCTTGCGCACGCTTGCTCTTTCGCCACTAATCCCGATCAAAAGCGCCACAAAATGTTTCTTTTTTCTTCCAGCGACACACTCTCGACGGAAGGCTCATTGTTCTTGTCCCCTCTGTCTCGATGTAGCTTCTCCTCTCACTTTCCTTTTTACTAGGGATGTATCCCGAGGAAATAAAGAGGTGGTTTTGTGTGTCAGAATAAACGTACACACCGACGTTGTGGGACGGCCGGGGTTCACTACCTGAGGATTTTGACCGAGATGACGTCGGAAATACTTGCCTTTTGTTGTAATATTTCATCTTGATTTGTACGAGCGTGAGTTGAAGGAATAGTTGACGATGTTTAGCGACAATACTGTAACTCTAACCCGGCGTCTTTCCAAATCGTTGCTGCACGCTAACATCTTCTCTGGAGTCTGAACACGGCTAAGTGTAGGCAACGACTCCGAAAGTGAAATTGGTGCCGCCTCCCACCGTCTATTCTACACTGTATTACAAGTCTCGACGTCAGACTCACATATAACTTGTGAGTTCCGAGTCGGGGAATAGACATGCCACTGTGAACGACGTCCCTTTCAAATTCATGAACTTCCAACGACGGATTCTTGCCTTAACGCCACAGCCTTTCGACAGCAAGTCTTCCGGCTGGCCATATCCTCACTGTAAACAAAACGTGGAGAACCTTTTGTATCATCCTGGCAGAAACACCTCAGACACCTGAACATGGTCACTGCATATAGAGCATCTAGAAGACGGCGGACGCGAATCTATTATTGGGAGTACCATATCGATAAAAAGACTTCGTATACTGTATGATACCGTACGTATGTCATTGATAATTGAAAAAAAAAAAACGTTCTCAGCGCATACATAAGAAAGGAAGGGGAAAAAAAGATAATAATAAACAACTCTTTCCTCTCCCCGGCGTCAGGCTATCCTCTCCCAGCATAAAATGACGAGTACTGCTCGCTCAAACCATTCACCCCGCCCCTCCCCAGGCCATTCGGTTTATTATTAGTCACAGTATTCGCCACCACCACAGGCCTACTCTGCATCTGAGGCGTACTAGCTCCCGAGCTCGCAGTCGCCGCGGCCGCTGCAGCCGCAGGAGGCTGATACGGATTATACCAACTCGCATACGGCGCATACTGCTGTTGATACTGCGGCTGAGCGTACTGCTGAGCATATTGTTGAGACGTCTGATAATACGCTGGGGGTGCAGGAGCGTAGGCGGCGGCGGAGGGGCGGTATTGGGTTTGTTGTTGGGGAGTACTGTATCCGTAGCTGTATCCGGTGTATTGGGGCGCCTGGGCGGGGACGGGTGGTGCTGGGGCTGGGGCGGGAGGGGCAGGAGCGGGGGTGATAGCGGGGGCTGGACGGACTTTGACGGTGGGCGTTGTCGCGGAGGGCGAGGGAGCGGCCGGGAGGGAGGGTTCCTTGCCATCCCGGAGTAGGGGCACGAGGGATGGTGAGGTGGAGTGTGTGGAGAACTGAAGCAGGGGGGATGAGGGTCGATGGTTCTTTGTCATCGGCGGAGTGTGGACGGATGGCAGCGAGAAGGGTCAGCGAGTCGAATATGCCTTGTGCTGGATAAATGAAGGAATCAGTGTACTGGTCTTGAGGCGTGAAAAGAGTACAGACCAATATCCCATTCTTCGGATCCCTCTTCGACCGGGGAAGACGAGCCGCCCTCCTGCGACATCCTCTCCAGCTGGAGCTGATGTAACCGGGAAAATGCCCGTTGATTTCTGTCCAACAACTCTTGCACGCCTCTCTGCAACTCCAAAGTCGGAAGCGCATCCTTCAAAGCTTTGACTTGCTCAGGCGGCAGCAGCTCTTCTACCTCCTTCTCAAAATCTGATTCCGGGACAGCAGCAGCAGCCACCGCATGGTCGACTTCCATGGGAACTTCCTGAATCTCCGCGATGGCATCTTTATCCAGCTCCCACCTCTCCCACATCCTTTTCCGATTCCTTCGGCGCATCTCCTTGAAGTAGAGAACCTCGCCCATCTGCTCTTTCCCGACCTCCACACCGTCGTGGTCGAAACACGGGGCGAAGCTGCTGGTGTAGGGACCGTAATCGAGAAATGTGCCTGCGGTGATACGCCTGTGTTTAGGCATGGCGTGTTTGTGGGAAGGCAAGGATTTGATGTGGTACGATCCTAGTGTGGGCACTGGGCGTCTGGTTGTAGAGGAAGATGGTGAAGGGTCAGGGAGGACGGCGGTGAGTTCGGCATGGCCCAGGTGGTGGTTGATGTCTTCCAACTTCGTTTGTGAGGAGGATAGGGAGGTCCAGTAGTCGCCCTGGGGAAGGTGCTGGATGAGAGCGTATTTGGGAGGTACGGTGGGAGTGGAAGCGAGATCTTGTGGCACTTCGGAGTCTGTGTCGGTTGGAAGAAGGGAATCGACATCAAGAGGTATTTGAACGTTATTAGAGGCAGCTTGTTCGAGTAGTGAAAGTGCAAGGTGGCAGAATCGCGTTTGTTTCTCTGCTGTTGCTGAAGACGACGCGCGGGGATTGGAGGATATCGGCAAAAGCTGGTTCACTGAAGACTACTGTGGATGAGCGGTGAGACAGGAAACAAGGAGAAAGCAGTCTACCTGAAGAACAGCCAGAGAATGCTCAGAGGCTTGCTTGAGAAGTCCACGAAGCGAATAGAGGTCGTTGGGGTCGTTGGAGGAAAGAGGATATACCCTTTCGAGCAGTCCGAGTGAATCCATTCTACATGACGTTTCTTTCAATATTCTGAAGCAGAGAATGGAATAAAAACAGACGATTGAAGGATATCCAGAATTTTATTCGCCTGATCTTGTTGAATAAAGAGATGATTCTTAGCATCTGTGCGGGGTATTTTGGAAGCAGGATGACCATCTTCTGGAGAGGATGCCCGTTTTCGTTTCTTGTTGTTGGCATTGTTGTTGGAGATGAGTGGTGGCTTTTGGTCGTCCTGTCGTGCAGAAGAACGGGTTGCTCTTGCCATATTGTGGCGGACTATCAGACGCGCGACGCGTTCAGGGAAAAAAAGGAGTCACTGGACTAAAGGAAAGTGACAACCGGTGGCTGTGTCGCTCAGTCACTATGAGGATCCCTCCAGTGAAGCCTCTCTACAGAGCAAGGCTCGGCTCAAAACCCTCCAACGGACATGTAGTCTTTATTCCTCAAATCAGAAAACTCGTCTTTCAGTATGGAAAATCATCCCCTTCCTCTGCCAACACCCGCACCTATCTTCTCAATCACCTCGAGTCTTTGGCCAGACAGAACCCTCATGTCGAGGTCGTAGTCAGGCAGATGAATGAAGTCGAACCTATCGTCAGGGGTTTCTATAGTATGTCCCCACATATCTCTCTTTAACTTTGACTAACTCGCTCCTGAAGTGAACAACCGCGACAAGGTCATTTCCCTCAAGGAATTCGAGGTCACTGGCATTCAGAAAAAGGTCAAGCTGCTCTTGGACTCCTCTGGTGCCAAGATAAAGCCTCTGAAGAAGACGGTCGAGAGTACGACCGAGGCCGCGAGGGGCATTTGGAGCGGTCTTCACGCAGAACGGCCACAGCTATAACCCAGCCGATCGCGTCTGCACTTCTTCGAAGCTTCATCTTCTACATACTTGGGTGTCAGCCGTCTCCGTACGCGCCATGATGGGGCCAGGCGGGTCGTTGGAAGAGAACAGGGTATCCTATCCTCGCAATGAAGTATATTGTGGTTGCATCATACGCCGGGCCTTTTTGACTCAAGCACCGTCACAACAAGCCGTGGCTAGTCTCCTACTTGCAAATACACCCTCTACTCTGATGTCTGTGCTACCTTTCTAGACCTGCAAGCCTGAAGCGTACTATCTTTCCCTGCGGCCTGCTTTGTGTGACTTCTTGTCAGCTTCTCAAATCGTCAGAAGCTTTATGAGTTCTAGTGTACCGTTGAACACGCCACATTAAGTTATTTCCCAACTTTCTTGACGCGACCGCGGTCTATTCACCTTTGGTGGTAACACCTGTCTATTCAACTGCTGGGATTTGTCGTCGTCCTTCTGCCATGCTTGAGGGTCGGGTTCATCGCTTAAGCAAGTGCGTTTGGGCAGACGCGAGTGGGTATAGAGGCTAGGGTGAACGCAAGGGGTGCCACTGATTCCACCTGCTTGTTTCCGGAAGGCATGAAAGTCGAGTAAGCCTATCGGATACACTGGATAATCACCCACCCTCGCAAGTAAAACAATGCTGATAATAATAAGGTAGCTACAGACGTACTCTCTACGCCTTTTGGTAGATCACTATACTGTGTTGCGGTTTGGCAGGGGAAATTAGTAATCCCCAGACCGCCAGCGATACCAAGTTATCACATTGCTTCTCAAAGGGGTCCGACGATCAGACGAACTACAGGGCGGCAAGTCATCGTGCGTGTTGGGGTATCCAGTAGGACCAACTCAGGATGAAAACATGGGGAACCACCATTTCATACAGGCGACTAATTATCTCCAATCCATCCGACTTGGAGAGGCAAGGTCGCGGTACTTTCTATTGGGATATAGTGGAAGCGGCGTTCATACAAAGATGAATCATATTGGCGTGCATACAGACATGTATGGGACTCGATAGCAGGTGAAGGGACTCAATACGAGTAGGTAGCGTTTACCGGTTCTATTCGTTGCATTAGTGTCTGATGGTGGGGGTAGAGAGCAAAACGCACCTTGACGAAACCGATAGCAGCAGACTTTTCGCGGAAGCATTGACGGCAGAGGTCGAGTCCGTACTTGCGGATGAGACCAGCCTGGTGGGCGCAGAGGCGGCTAACAAGGGGACGTTTTAAAGATAATCTTCAAATGCAGCCAAAGATGATACTCACCATTGACGGCTGCCCTTACCGTATTTTCTTGGGCGAGAGAACCAAACGGCGTCGTGTGTCATTTTGTGTTAATTAATCTTAAAGGGATTCAGAACGTTCAGATTCGTACGTTCAGTGGTATCAGAGCGACTATTGACTGACCTGGCCTGCTTGTCGCTGGAATTCTCGATGAGCGGATCGGAGGATCTTCCGAGATGGATAGTAACAAAGTTCAAGCTCCGCACGGCAATTACCGTGTCATATGACTTGTGATTGGCGCGTCGCGTTCCTGTCCCGACGGCCTACTGAGTGCCATATGTATCCCAATTCTCTGTGCCTACTGTGCCTACCAATGCTTCCCGTGGAATAATTACAGCTTATCGTAAGAAATCATGTGGATTTCTCTACTGATACGATGAGCGCAACCGACGGCTCAGAACCACATGTCTGGGATTTTATATAGGCCGACATCGTCGCCTTGAACCTTCCTCGTTTTCCTCGCAACTGCTGCTATGAAGTCTCTTCTCGTTCTCTGCCTCTGCATTTCTGTTCATCAGGTCTACGCCTGGGGAGCGACAGGTCACGAAACGGTCGGGTGCGTTACGCGTGAATGTGGTGGGGTAGGTACTCATGCTGAAGTTGCGTGGACAGCTATGTGGCTATGGAGGTATGCTAATCGGTCTGAGCTCTCTTGATCCATGTCTGAAGCTGGGAGCTCCGTAGTTCCTCTATGGGAAAGCTCTCGAGTTCGTTCAGACCACACTCGGGCCGACTTACAATGAATCCTTGGGACCAGCGGCTCCTGTACGTGCTCATGCTTTATCTATAGCCCAGTTCTGATATCTTCGTTAGTGGGCCGACCAAATCAAGTCTGGCGGACAGTACGCATGGTAACGGGCCATTTGGATAAATATACCTTTACAGCGTTAATCTGAATGATAGGGCCTCTGTACTTCATTATGTCGACGCTTTAGGTGAGCTCTCTATTACTCTTTACTTGAGCTTTCTAGATATGCTCATCTCCCCCGTAGACAGCCCACCGACAGCGTGCTCCGTTGACTATGCCCGCGATTGCGAGGGTGACACTTGTATCCGTGCGTTGATTCGCATCTCATACCCGGTATCATCTAGTAACACCATCTATGATAGTTGGGGCCATCTCAAACTATACTACCCGCGTAGTAGATGAATCTCTCTCTATAGCCGAGCGTGAGGAAGCTTTGAAGTTTTTGGGTATGAGTAACATTTTCTCATCTACACACGACTCGTCGCTAATAGTACTATACATATGTGTGTAGATCATGTTTGTGGACTCTTAGATCCGGCTTCCAGCAGGAAATTTAACGACTTTCGCAGCTCATCGGAGACCTTGGCCAGCCACTGCACGTTGAGAACTTCGAGATCGGAGGAAATGGCGTCAGCGTCCTGTGCAATGGGACTACTACCAATTTGCACGCTGTAAGCATCTGCTTTCACTTCTAGTAAGGCCCGACTTACCAGCTTCCTCTGCAGGTGTGGGGTTCGTCACTAATGGTCCTATCCTTTCACGTCCCTGTGTTCACATCTCATGGCTAGACTCCGGCATGCTTAACATTGCTGCCATATCCAAGTACGGAGGCTCCTCCCAGACCTTGGCTAGTGAGCTCGTTTCCAGGATCAAGGTGTGTGGCGCTGTGATGGCTCGATAGCCCCCATAACTCATCATCCACCCCTTTCCATCCAGGAGGGAGAATACGCTGCTGAGAGCTCGGAATGGATCGAATGCTCTTCCACTACCGCCACGCTCCGGAAACGCACCCTAGCTGATGATGTCCATAGCATCCTCGCTCGCGATGTCGAACCTCTGGTGTGCGTTACAGAGTGGGCATCGGATTCTAACGCCATCAACTGTGTATGCACATCTCAGGCTGCCTACTGCTCATGAGCTTGTACTCACTTGCCGTTACTGATGATAGGACTTTTTGTTCACGTATGATGAATACTCGGACCTATGCACGTCCAAATACTTTGATGATGCTATTCCTATCGTGCGTACCATTGTGTATTATGAGGGCACGCAGGTTTTACTGATAAATTCGGGTTATAGGTTGAGAAGCAGCTTGCGAAGCAAGGGTATCGTTTGGCGACTTGGTTGAACGTGTTGTTCCATGACAAGTTGGATTGCTGAGGATGTACTAGGTTGCGGAACGTCTCTCTCTCTGAACAAGGATTAAATATTTATCGGGAAAGACTGTTCATGGCGGGAACAGGTGACGTCGTTATCGCAGTGCAACCACATGCTCAACGCGTTCCCTTCTTATGCACATGCTTCTCATCGCCATCCGTGATCAAGAAGAGCGGTTTAACGACCCTCATATATAATTATAAAGATACTCTCTCACACACTCTGATTTACATGTCCTGAGATGCTCTGGCTGGCTGTCCTCGGCATAGCATGGCCTGTGGGCCTTGCTCAACTCTCCTTTAAGGAACTTGCACCTTTGCTCGCTGGCCTTGCTGACAATCCATATGCTAACGTAGCCGACAGCGGCCTGGCCAAACGTGTACCGCTGTCTACGGACGATCCTACCGTTGCACCTCTCATCGACCTTCAAGTCTTCGCGCCGCCGGTAGTTCCCAAGGGTGGCAGTAGTTGCGAAGTCGAGTTGCTGAAGCACACTTTCGGTAAGTTCAACGCATCTGTGGGTGACTGACCAAGTAGGCTCTTCCGCGATCCTCATACGTGTTCGAACCACCCAGGTGATGGATCGTACAACACTCCGGCTATTGTCGATTATATCCCTCCAACCGACGATGATTGTGGAGAAGTGGGAAAGTGGGCAGCTATAAGCTTGAATCTATCCGTGTATTCGTGCGTCTGCCGGTGCCATCTCATGCTCACGTTTTACATCGTTGGCTGGCAGCATCGGCACTCAATATGATCGCCTGGGCGTGAGTTTTATGGTCCTGATCATGATTTACAGTTTCGATCGTCATGAACTTGTTCTTAGGAGATCTACCTCTCTCATGTTGAAAGTCGGTCGCCATTGCCAGAGCTTGCTCGAATAAACCTCATGTTCTTCCACCTAGTTTGGCGTACCTCCAGTGCCGAGCCAACGAAGACGGGAACTGTTTGGACTACGTGAGAGCACTGTCGTTATGAAGTTTAATCTATTAGCTTATAGGTCGGGTTGCTTAGGTTAAAGGATGTCACCCATTTTACGCCCTTGTTTGCGCAGGAAGGAAACCTCATGATGGATTTCAGCAACATCATTGCCCCAGAGTTGTGCGTCCTCCGTTCTCCCTCGTTGAACGCGGACCTCTTACCCTTAAACAAGACTGCTCGATGGTGAATTTGATGGTTAGTCGGAGAAGTCGTTCACTGCTTGCTGCCCGTCTGACAGACTTTACCTCGCCTTGCCTAGTGACCCTCACGGCTCGCTTTTATGCCCCGACCAAGAACTTCCCAACTCCAAGAACTTCTGATCTCATCATTCCTCTCTCAAATTTGGAACCTGCAGTGCCCAACTTCTTCACGGTGGCTGACGATACGGGTGCCACCAGCAACGTTTCCCTCCCCGAGAATGCGACCGAGGCCTATGTCGAAATCTTCTGCTCCGGGAACTCTGCCGAAGAGTTCTGGTATCTCAGTGCGTAGATAACCCGATTTAGAAAATAAATGACATTTTTCCGTAGACACACCCGACGAGTTCGTCGACTCCTTCCCGGACTCCACCGGCTTGATTGGGAAAGGGCCTTTCAGAGAGGTTCAAGTTTTGATTGGCGAGCAGCTAGCTGGCGTTGTGTGGCCATACCCGGTCTTTTACACTGGCGGTGTCTGTCCGTCGAACTGGAGGCCACTGACGTCTTATGGAGCTTACGACGCACCGACGTACTGGATCGACATCACACCGTTCCTGCCCGTCCTGCTGGACAACGCACCGAACCATCAGATCACGCTCCGTGTCCAGGGTCAAGGAACTAGTCCAAGTATCAACTCGAACTGGTTCCTGTCTGGCAGCATCCATGTACGCACAGGGACCTCCAAGACGACTGGTAAAATTCTGAGCTACGAAGCGGCGGACCTCGACATTACGACTGCCGGGCAGGTTAGCGAAGGAAACGAGACGGTTGCTACCACGGTGACTGCTAGACGCACCTTGAGTGTCGAAAGCCTGTTGTACACTTCCGAAGGAAATAAACGGGTGGCCTTTTCACAGTCCCTCCATTATCTGAATGAGGCTGCGTACGCAGATGAAGGGTGGCTGCAGGTGTGCCTTATGGTGGCCTCCACACCTCGTACTAATGTCTGTATTCTAGTGGGCCAATCAGACAACAACGGGCAGGACCGTTTCAACCCATGACGGAGTCGAAGTTCTCCAAGACGCATTCACGTACCCACTATCTCTGTTTTCTAACTATTCCCTCTACGACTGGGAGTTCGGTGAGTATTTGGAAAACATAGTTTATTCTGACATACGCTCAAGATCGTTCAAGGTGGCTATGGTGCCGACATAAACCAAACGTACACCAGAGCACTACTGCCTCCTACAGCATCGTATCGGTCCATTCGTTCCGTACAACGTGCCAGTGGGTTCATCGGAATGGATAACTGGCCTGGATTACGCCACGCGATAAATGGGACGGGGGCAACCGACCAGACGTTTGCCTTCATCGACGAACGAGGGGAGACATACTTCAGGGACGTCGCTACGAAGAACGATGGGTGGGTGCATGATTATGTGTGGGGGACCCTGCGAGATGACAATCCGCCCGTTCCTCCTGAGCAAATATTTGGACCGGGAGGAGGACCTGGTTTTAGGAGAATGGTTCAAAAGAGGAGGTTGGGGTACTGACCAATGATCATACATCTTACTGTGTCGTCGAGAGATCCTAAAAAGATTCAAGAACTTACGTTAGTCACAAATACGACCTACCTTTCCACGAGAAGAGCCAAGACGTCTCGCTATACACACACATGTCACTTAGGTATCACGCCTGCCGCATAATTCGTGGGGACATAAAGTCATGTATAGGACTTTATTTGGGGTCCAACGTCGCTGTGCGAGCGTTAAACTTGTTAAGAACTTTTCGGAGGGGGTGGTCTGGGCGAACACCGCTTTGCCGCAGACATTCCGCCAATCCAATAGCCAGTTCTATTTTTCTCTCCTCCTCTACATCTTCGGACTCCAGAAGCTGTTTAACAGCCCGTGCTAATCGACCTTTGGGACCAGGAGGGCCAGAACCGTTCGTCGCCTTCGGAATCTTTTTCTTGCCCTTTTTCCCTTTGGATTTAGGAACGGCCAATAACGGTTCGAGGAACTCGAGTCGAAAACGACGATGGGCGAGAGACAGTAACGGGACCACGCGGTCAACGGAGCTTCCAGCTTCTGCGGAAGCCTGAGCTTTTGCCATCGATTCCGGCGGGCCATTCTCGTCATACCCCCACTTCTTCAGCTCATCCATCCTCTTCTCCTTCATCTTCAGAGATAGCTTGTCCCGGGCATCGTTGTTGGTCACGGTCTTAGCGACATGCTCCAAGACATCATTGAGAGTAAGCCATCCCCTGTCTTCCTCGGCCCGTTTCACGTAGTGTCGATTGACGTAGCTGCATAGTCTGTTCACGGATTGGGCCCCGCTGGAAAACCGAGTGAAGCATGGAACGACGTAAGGGATCAAGGAAGAATCGTCTTGAGGAGCACCAAGCAACAACTCCCGGGCCGTCTGAGCAAAATACTGGTCGATATGGTCATACAGATCTGTCCCAGTAGTCACATTGGGGTCATCTCCCTTACGAGGATTGTACGCTTCAGTTTGTGTCGTGACACTAAAGGTAGAAAGTGTTCAGAAGAAAGGTAATATGTTAGCCAGAGTACAGCTCACTAGTTGTAGAGAGCTGAGTGTATCCCTAAACATCATTGTCGTTCAATTAACGCGTTCTCTTCGGGAAGAAACAGAGATCATCTCGCCTGCATACCACCCCACATCTATAGAAGGTGCCTTGGACGGATTATTCGTCGGAGACTTCATGATATGTTCCAAAGCCGGCGTGATATAAGCCAGCAATGCTGGTAATGACGTTGAAGGGTTGGCGCTGCCTGAAGCAGCAACATTTGCCACAGGTGCCGACGACGTAGATGCAGAATTCATAGGTTGTTTCCCTTTGGTGGACGCCATGTCGGATTCAGCGCGAGAGATTGCTTTCCTCTCAGTCGATGCGGGAAAGATTTTTAAAGGTTGATATCCTAAACCAACCCGCCGTGCCTGTGGAAATTTATGTAAATACTCGGAAGTTGTTGCTCTCCAATAGAGACATGTACAAATAGTGAGCGCTGTTGTTCCCGACTCTGATCATTTTATTATACTTATATATGTTATATGTAGACGCACGGTAGACTCGAGGATACTTGTCTGACGCGACATTCCTGGCGGCGTATATCGATGTTGGGTTTTTTCTTATACTTAGCCTCCGAGTTACATAGCTCCGACGGGCGCCACACCCACGGTGACCCACACTGCCACACGCGCGCGGCCAGCGCCAGCTCATGTAGATGTGGCACCGGTAGCCAGCACGATGACAGCAACGCGCTCAATTGCTGCACGGCAAGTTCTTGAAACCATCAAAGATATGAGCACATCGCCATGGTACTCCAACGGGACCGTCATCATATTTAATGGCCTTGTTAGTTTCTGTTTCCTCAGCTGCGCTCATCTTATTCCCAGGAAAGTTACTGGATAACTTCGACCTTACCGCACGCTTGGAAGCTGGCTTGCTGAACTTCACATTATACCATACTGCCAATACCATCTCTATTCATGTCTTCCAACCGTGTTCGCTATGTTGTACTCCTGGGCGTCTTGCTCCATGCCGCGACCTCCATGGCTGCCCCCATTCCGTATGTGCTTTGCATTTTTCTCTTGATGTGAGCTCAAGAGGCCTTCTGTACCATTAGACTTGGCGTACAACGGAGGGACTTGCTTGTACCGCGGAGTGATAGTACAAGGTGAGTGTCAGGGGGATGGACACTTCAGCAGGATATTGACTCTTCATTTCTCCGCTAGTATTGCTAACATCGTACGACGCCAGAGTGAGCTTTCTGTTTTCTTTTTACAAGTCGACAAACTCATCGCCTACAGATTCTCCTCCAGAAGAGAGTTCAGGTAGCTCTGATCTTGCACCTAGTAAGCCTCAATAACAAGAACTGTCGAGTGCGATCAACTCAACTCTTCTTCTTAGCTCCTACCGAGGACCCATCAGAACTTTCACTTTTCACAGGACCTGATTCACTCGGTAGTGGCGATGGTATGTCGAGTTTTGCGTCTAACATACAATGATTTACCAACCTCTATAGGAGACGTTACGGAGACGACCTCTACCATCCCTCTACCAGATGCCTTACCTTCTGAAACGGCGTCGAATGAGCCCGATGCCCGTATCTCACTCGGCTCGGATGGGATCTCCATCAGCTTAGGTGGCACGGATAATAAAGTAGATGGTCTGGTCGACAATATTGTGGACGACGCCCTCAAGTCAGTAGAGAACTCCTCGGATATCACGATCATCAGAATCGAGACCACTGGGGACGATAGCGAAGCCGCCGAGGCGCTGAGTCCTGACGAAGCTCCTCCTTTGGGAGAGGATGAACCCAGCGGAACAGCTGACAGCCTTACACCCGTCTCCACTGATGAAGGTTCTGAGAGCACTGATGTGCCGTCAGCTGGAGAGGAGTCACCAACGAGAACTCAGCCCGCCACAGGTGCAGAAACCTCGGCGTCTTCCAACACCAATTCAGTTCCTTCTCCAGATGAGCCGTTAGGCGAAGACGAGGAAGAGTCAACAACGAGAACTGAGCCCTCTGGAGGGGCAGACACGCCCGTATCTTCCGATACAGAGGATTCCGACTCCAATTCAATTCCTTCTCCAGAAGAATTAAACGCGGCAGGGGATGCGGACGCTCCTGGTGCGAGTTCTTCAGAACCTTCTTCTGGCACCGAGCTTCCGTCGCCCACATCCACAGCGGAAATACCTGAGCTAGAACCTAGCTCAGGTCCCGGAGGTGTCAGTACAGGAAGCCTAGGCACTCCTGAAATTGGCGATGACAAGGAAAAGAACAAAGTTACAATAATACAGATCCATAGGCAAGACAAACGCGTGTAGTGTACTTATGTCCTTAGAGATCGTCGTACCATTGTAGTATCCATGGGACAGTTCCTGTTCCTGGGATTGACCTTGCGCTCCCATGTACATAGCTTCCAGCTGTTCCTATTACTTCGAACAATGGATGTTCAAACTCAAACTTCAGCAAACACTATCGGCAACAGCGCCGCGAGGCGCAAGTGCTTTTCTATTAGTATCAGTGATCGCCTGGACCCTGATCGTGAGAATTGCTTCCTTACCCCATCAAGAACAAGCTAACGACCAAACTGAGATAGAAGATGCATTCCGTTCCCAAAAGGATACAAGGACCTACAATCTATAGTATGAAGAATCAAGATGGTAGCTCATCATATTCTTCCCCCGAACCATCATGTACTGGCACGAACTGCCCTACCTGCTCCTCAAAGCTTTCCTAGTGGCCCTTCTCATTCTTTTTGCTCGGGTGGCGCTATGGCTTCTTAATCTTCTCGTCGTCGCACCGTTGCTTGACCCTCTGCGAAACCTTCCCGGCCCTCAAGCGTCATTCTTTACCAATCACTTCAGCGAAGTACTCGAGTAAGTGGCGCCACGATGAATCGACGGAAAGTTTCTGCTATCTGATAGATGTACATAGTCCAAGCAATACCCCCGACACCTACAAAGAATGGACGAGACTATACGGAAAGACTGTTCGGTTCCATGGTCTAGGGAAGGTATAGGATCAACCTTTCTATGGACGAGTTCCCTCCAACCTCCTTGTATTTAGCACGATTACCGATTGATGTCATTCGACTTCCGTGTCATATCTCATGTATTGAACTCTCCATCCTATGAGAAGCCTGCAAGGACGCGATATCTGCTTGGTATTCTCCTTGGCCGAGGTTCGTGGCGATCTGTCTCCATTGATCGCATACGTTGACTTTCGCTAGGCGTATTCACAACGGAGGGAGCAGAGCATAAACTTCAGGTATTCCAGCCTGATCTTTTTGCCCACCTCAATTGACTGGTACTCTGCAGCGGAAAATCATCGCGCCCGCGTTTACGACTCAGGCGGTCAAGGGGCTCACACCTATCTTCTTCGACAAAGCACGCGAGTTGCGGGATTTATGGGACGACCAGATCACGGCAGCCCTATCTGACGAAGCTTCAAAGTCTCCTATTGTCACGATTGATGTCGACCTGTGGATATCTCGTGCCACATTTGATGCATTCGGGCTGGCTGGGTTCGACTACAACTTCGGAGCCCTGCGAGATGGTAAAGATGAGTTCTATACAGCTTTCCGCCGCATGTTCGGAGTGGCGTCGAGTAAGAGCTTGTTGTCTCTCGTGTTTCCTATCCTTGATACAATTTGGGTGAGTTCTTCATGCCTACGGCCTTCGGGGTTATTCTGCCCTGTCTAACATCATTTTCGTAGCCTGACGAGCAGGTGAAAATCACTCGAGAAAGCCTCGCTATCATCCACAAGACGCGCAATGCCTTGCTGGCTGACAAGAAGGCTGCCATACTTGCAGAGAAGAGTCGCGGAAGCGACATCGAAGACAAGGATCTGATGAGTCTTCTCCGTAAGTGGACCCTTACACTACGTGGGTATGTAGGCTGATCCCTTCTAGTCAAATCCAATCTCGCCAATGATTCGTCCGTCCGTCTTTCCGACTCAGACCTTCTTGACCAATTTTCCGCCTTCTTGTTTGCGGGATCTGATTCGACTGCCATTGCCATTACATGGTGTCTCCATTTCCTCACAAAGCACCGTGACATTCAGGCTCGCCTTCGAGAGGAGATCCTGTCAGTCAGCAATCCGGATGATTTTGACGCCTATGAGAGCCTGCCTCTCCTGGACGCCGTCATTCGTGAGACCCTTCGCATGTGTCCACCTATCCATGGGACGCTTCGCGAGGCGGTACAGGACGATTATATCCCCATCTCTGAGCCTATTCCTCTCCGGAATGGTGAAATCATCCAGAAGGGTGAATGCTTCCGCATTCGAAAGGGTAGCTATGTGCATATCCCTATTGAAGGCCTCAACTTGCTCGAAGACATATGGGGCCCAGATGCGCTGGAGTTCAAGTACGATCACCATACTTCTCTTTTGGTTGGTCACTCATTTATCTCTCTAGTCCCGACCGATGGCTATCGCCTTTGCCACCCTTCGCCCAGCCACCGAAATATCCAGGCGTTGCGAACATTATGACATTCACCTTAGGCGGGCACTTATGTCCAGGCTGGAAGTTTTCGATCTGTGAGATGAAGGCTTTTATTGCGACATTGCTGCCTTGCTTCTCCTTCAGGATGTTGGACGGTCAGGACATCGGCAAGTTTAACAGTGTGCTCATGCGTCCTTTCGACCGTGGTGTACGGAAGGAGGGGTTGAAGTTACCCATGCTTGTGGAACGATGTGGCGACTCCCAGTAAAGAGAGACCGGTGGCGTAAGTTATAGGGACTAGGTAATTTATTCACGTAAATACTGTATACTAGATGCAAGACAACATATCGAAAGCTTATTGGGGGGATAGGGTTCAAGGATGGTAAACGCAAACAAGAAAGATACAGCAGAGCAAGAACAAGAGCAAGAAAATCTAGTCGATCGAGACGGAAGCCAGTTTGGTTCCGAGAATCTCGATCTCTGAATCAGCCTCCGCGGAATCACTTGAAGAGTGGGGATCTGACTCGTGGATGCAAATAACCTCAACGCGCGATCCTTCGAGCGTGTTGGGAGCAGGGGGTGGTCGAGAAAGAGGTCGAGAAAACTTCGTAGGCGAGGATTCGCGAGGCAAGGATTGAGGTGAATCTGCCCAAAATACCAATAAGTCAGGGTAGATCAGTCAGAGTGCTGCCGTTCATACCTCTAGGCTTGCTAGCAGCCATTCGGCTCTTTTGGGGAGTGCCAGGAGCAAGGGTCCGTTTCCTAATCTGGAAGAGAGGAAGTAACTCTGCACCATTGCATTCTTTTACTCCACAACCTTAACACGGATCAGTATCAGTCTGATATCTCGAGAAGATTGTCGGATGTACCTTTAAATTCAGTTTTAATGGACTTGGAAAAACGCCCATAACTAGGTGTCCTTTTTCAGCACACGTCGGGATAAATAGACAGCTAAAAACATACATTTTGCCACAGTTGGTGCATTCTAAGATGTATGTAGCAAGTCAACACAAGGACCAGAAAAAGCGAAGTGAAATTAGGCTCACTCCATTCAAACGGGTGTTTGATTTCGTAGTTATGAGTTGTCTGGCAGATGGTATGAGCATGTCGATCACTCAAGCGCTGCCTCCACTCACCGTAATTTCTACTTCCGGAAACTTCTGCATCACCTTCGCGGCCCTGTGGAGACAAAACATCCTTAGCAAATTGGTATATAGCTATGTTGTGTCACCTACCATTGCCAAAATACTTTGCCGTGCTGCTCATGTGGGAGGTTGCTGATACACCAGCATGCCAGATGGCACATTTCATGAGACAACGTCCGCCTAATACGATCTGGACTGGAAGGTTAGCAGTAGATGGTAACGATGGGTTTCATCCTCAGCACCTTCGCTGTCCAGTACTTTCTTAGATAGATCAATCTTACTCGTTTCAACACCTTCCTTGGTCCTGCAAGAGAGGTCAGAACACCCTCCCTGAGCGTCTACATGAAGTACAAACCTTTGATACCGAGCTCGACCGGCTGTTGAAACCAGCCGTACATTCCAGAGAAGTTCTGTTTGCGAAGGGATCCTGTTGTTGAATACGACACGGTTTACGTCGTTGAACCATTGCTGTGCATACGCAACCAGCTGCATGTGTTGAGCTTCGGCTTCGGCTTTCTTGCTCGTCCGCTTTTTAGATGGGCTTGTGGCGACAATCGGAGTGGAACGAGAGCGCTCGACTCCAGGGGCACGGGGATGGCTCGGAAGAGGGTCAGTGGCAGCGGACTTGGGATCAGGCCTTGTGGGGGTAACCAATAATCCCGGTCCTACGGCTCGTTGCACGAGTTTCCTGGCCGGTGTTTCGTTTCTGGAAACTCTATAAGTAATTCGGACGTCATGAAGTAGTAGATAGAGCTCACAGGTTCAAGATGGCCTCATCAGCGATGTACTCGTCCTGGTCGTACAACGCAACCGGAGACTCCAGGGTGGCTATTCGAGCCAATGCTTTCTTCGGCGACCCTTTGAATTTGCGTAAAGGACGCGTTGGGGAGCTTTCAGGGGAGCTATCCGAGAGTTCGAAAACCTCAGCGTTGTCACGATACAACGTGTTCCGTTTGTTGGGCGGTTTACGGGACGTAGTAGATTGGGAAGCCTTCCCGGTGCTGTTGACGGGTCAGGATGTATATGCATACTAAAAGATCTCTACTATCTTACCCGGACTGCTTAGAAGGACCCGAGGACGATGGCGTCTCTGGCCACTCGCCAGGCATGCGTCCAAGTGGTGCTACCTCTCCTGGTGTGTTTGCGCGCCTTGAATAAACAGGCCTGTAGGAGCTCTACGTTAAGTAAAAATCTTTAGAGAACACAGTTACGGACGTTTCATCCTCATCCTCGTCCGAAGAAATCACGATAGCTTCGCATTCTGTAGACGCGACTTCTCTGTAGGACAATGTTCAGCCAGGCCACTCAAGGGACGCGTCTAAAGTGGCGATTACTTACTCCTTTGCGTTGTATGAGTTCTCCTGAAAGCGAACGTTCTTCAGATTGGTATCTCTCATCGACGTCTGCTTCTCAGGCGAGACTGTCGCTAGTGACGCGTTCACCGCCAAAGACGCCGCCTTTCGCGGTGGGAATTGTTTATTCTCATGAGGCATGGCAGAGAATGCTCTGCGTATGCCAGAGAATTACGATTGCAAAGACTGGCAAGTCTGAGGGCAAAGAAAGACACTACCAGCAAGTTGAGTAGTTATAAGTAGCTAAGTACCTCACGATCGCCTGTGAACACCTGTCACGTGTGCGCTTGACGTCGGAGCACTGCCACATAGATTAGACTCTCAAATGTTCACTATCTACACCGTTACACGACTTGAAGTAAACACAACATTCCCGAACCGACGAGCGAAATTGTGATCCACCCAGGACTAGCCAAAATGCGGACACCGCCATCTATAGCTATTTTCCAGTCTGTCAGTCTTGAATCACGGAAAGTAAATTTGGGACTTACCGGTATCGGGATCATAGTAGCTCATGAAGACTACAGCCATAGCAGGACCAGGAATTTCGACGCCACAGCCATTCGAACAATCAAGCTCTTGATTCGGGGGAGAATGCCAATCGCTCCCATTTGGCGAGGCAATCAGTTTGCCGTCCCCGGACCCCTGGAAGGTTTCCCCGCCCCACGAGATATTCCACCTCTCTGTCACGCTTGAAGCTGCAAGATACTTCACCAGCGGCGGCTGCGTCGTATTGGTGCTGAAGTCTCGAGGAAGCTCAAAATGTGCTATAGAGTCTGCGTAGTTGAACAGGACCACTCGAGTGACTGACGAATTGGCAGCGTCATAGACAACGTACCCAGCCTCTGACGCGTTGTTCTGCAGTGAACCGCTGACGTTCAGATCGGCGACGAATGCTCCGTTCTCAGACTGCAATATTTCGGCTACTACGAGCAACGAATAGAATGTAGGGTTGGTCGTCCAGGAATCCGTCGGGGACCCGGAAGATGGAGGTTCGACCAGGTTGTATGAAATGCCGCTCTCCCTGGTGTGAATGTACGCGGCACTGTAACCAACAGCAGCCAGGCGTAGAACGTAGTCCACAGTCCACAGAGATCCAACCGCGAACGTGTCTGATATGCCTGGAACTCCACCACATGAAGCGGAGTTGAATTCGGACATGACAAGACGAGGACTCGAAGGAGATCTGTCAGACCGAACAATGTCAATCCCATGCTGTTGCCATGCTGCAAGACCGACAACTGAGTGGGTGTACAAGATTAGGCTTGGGTGAGCCAGGAGAAGGGATGTGTTGCCTGACCATTGGAATGCTGAAGATAGTATGGCAGTTCGTAAGCATGTCCGCCGAAGCAATTATTTTGTGGGTAATGTTGCAATCTGTGGGTGCCTTTCAGCCAATGACTCTTATCAAGCACATACCATAATGTTCGCACGTTATGTATTTTAGGACATCACTGAAGGCGGACAAGTACCCTTCCTCAAGTAAGGAAGCCAGATTCTATATAGGTCAGCTTCAGATGGAAAAGTCCTCCAAAATATGCGGCCCACCCAGGAACAGCATATTGTGGGTCCAGCTAGATTCCTTTCTGCAAGAATGTTGCCAGCTGGTGTATCCTTTAGCTGTTCAGAGACGTTAGAAAACTCCTGTGAGAGAGAACAGAGATCAGTCCAGACCGTATCTCAGATGAAATGCCACGTTTTACTTACCTTAATGTAATCTTGTACGGTGTAATTCTTCAACTCGGGGCGTTGCTTATGAGCAGTATACAAGTCTGGTTCCTGTCAGTGTACATAGTCAGTCAGTGAGCACTGGTGGTGTTAACTTAGAGGCGTACGTTCCCCACAAGGATAGAATCTAACGTATCACCGAGCGTATGCTTTGCGGAACCAGCAATTATGGGGTTTACGTCTTTCCGGTCATCTAAAGATATACCTTCTCGAGAGTTACCACACACGTTCCGGGGGAGTGGAGGATATCAAGCGTACCGATGAGATACTCGACCCCACCAACTGCGTCCGCAACTTGCCTCAGGACCTCCCACATCACTGGGCCGTAGTTGACGGGCTGATTGTGAGCATTCGCATTCGGGTTGGTGAGTTGAACCATAGGGGATCCTTGATCTGGGATATAGGTAGAAATATCGCCAGAATTGCCGCCGATTCGAGTACGGACAGGTTGATTGCCTGTGCGAGAGCGGATCTGGGAGAGGTAGTTGATCATCGCTCGAGGTATCGTGGATGTGTTATCTCCAACTGCAAGTTAGCATTGTCAGGAAGGCGCGGGTGCATCCTTGGAGATAAACAGAACGGACAATAGTGATCGATGAAGCTGAGCTCGAAGCTGATCCCAAAGAAATTTGGATAGACGATTACCCCGTCAGAAGGAAAAGTCTCAGGGATAGAGACAGGCACTACATCTTGTGCACGACATAATATGTCTGTGGCAGAAGAGGCTACTAGATATATCAGTAGAACATGGGGAAGCATCTCAGTAGGGAAACACGAAGACGGTCGAGGAGCTTTCGATCAGCCCTGTGAATAAATAGCATCCGGATTCCAGAACATGTCATAAACACATGTTTCCTGCAGACGGTGCCTCATCAAGGGGAGCTGGGGTTCAATGCCCGGTGTGCATCTGGATTATGATAGTAGTTAGTAGACTACTCTCGGATCATCCATCGGCATGTTTTTGTGGCTCTAGCACGAAGGAATGTTGGAGGACTCTATGTAGAATATAAAGTCATTGTGCATACTGCACGGTGCAGGCGATGGCCGATGATTGAAGTTCACCTCGGTGAAATAGAGCCGCCGTGGGATTGCCAAACCGTTGGTATGCCCAGAATTTTGATAGGAAACGGTTTCGGGCCTACCGTTTCAAAAATCAGTCTTTAGAGTAGTGGATTGAGAGACTGAGAAGTGGAATTGGAGTTCTGGACCTGTGATCATCCAGTGTACATGAATAATGAAGAAAGGACGGGTCCGGGGTAACTTCCATATCAAGTCTTACGATGTGGCGTCGAATAAGTATAAATGACTCATACCAAAGTTCTTCATGGATCATCCAACGCGCTCTATTACCAGTACTAATACCGCTTCAGGGATGCTCGAGTACTCTTCCAATCCAGCCGAATTAAATCCGACACGAGGCTAATGTAGAATCTCATAGTGACTTCCTTTTTCAGATCTTTTTATTGGCCTTCTCCTTCACTTCGGCTACCCGTTCCCCCTGGTCTGATATTCCACCCTCTCAATCAGTTGCGCTGACGTGCTGATTGGATCCTTGACGAGAGAACGATATCATCTGCCCAAGTCGCCGTCACCGTTGTGCGCGTTTTCACTGGTTGACGGAGTCTTTGTGCCATCTTCCGTGTCCTGGTCGATACTGTTGTCGGTCTCTCCAAGGTGTTCCGCAGGCTCCTTCGAACTAGCGAGACGCAGTCGGTCCCTCTTTTCTATCGTTCTCCTCTGGTTCTCAAGAACGCTCTGCTCGTCAACACTCTGAGCCTTCGCCTCAACTGGAGCCGTGGTGCTCTCCGCCTCCTTTAGAATATTCTGCTCTCCTTCGGTTACCCTCGCCATATCTGCTCGATATTCAACCTCAAACAGAGCTTTCCCTGCAAGGGTGCGTCCATGCACCGCTCCAGCGATGAAATTTCCCTCCAGGTCCACTACAGTCAAGTCTGGAACACGCGCACTCATATCTGCCCAATTTCGGAATGAAAAAGGCTTTCTAAATTTCGTTATATCACTGGCAATCATGAACGGCAGGTGGATGGCTTCCTCATTAAAATGTGCGAGCTCAAGGAAAGAGGTCCGGAAAGGAAAATCAGCAGTGTCAACAAAGTTGTCAGGGTTTTTGGCAATCTGTTAGTAGGGAACTGTTTTGATACATTGTCGAGACTGATGAGATTTAAACACATCTGCGGTTGGCATTCAGGCAAAGAGTAGATGATAACCATGCAAGGATTGACATACAAAACCATGCTTCATGGAAGAGGTCTTGGAGGAATGCGTGCAGGGCTACGGGAGTGAAGCTGTCAAGTAGAAATGGAGAGGGGACAAGAGGGTGACCCGACGGGTCTCTTGAAAATTCTGTTCTACGTCTTCGGGCTGTAAACAGGTCATCAGAAGAA
>RZIO01000002.1:3397033-3407644 GCA_004338095.1 Gloeostereum incarnatum
AGTCCAACCTGACTCATCTTTCTTGTATAAAAAGTTTCGCACCCATGCTAGTCCTCCCAGGACCTCGCTACTATTCGCATCATGCCTCCCAAGGAGCCTCCCAAGTTGAGAGACGACGATCCCGTCAGAGACGTCGAAACCATGATAATTACTCTGCGTGATATCATACGAGAAAACGAAGACAAGATAGACCCCAAGACTCGTTCCTTGTTGTTGTTGGAGCTGGATAAGTGAGCGTTCCCCTACTTCAAAATAGTAATTATATTAACGATGGCTTAGCCTGCAATACAGAACGTTTGATCTAGACATGCAGACACGACAGCAACGGAATACTATCCTTGCGCCCTCATTTCAACGAATGATAACTTTAACCCCCACGCAGAGCAACCTTCTGGAGAGCATACAAGGAGCCTACCGCTACATTCTGCAACGGTATGATGTGAGTCGTCGCCCCCTTCATCTCTAACGGGTTTTCTGGACGGCTGACATGTGTCTACTTAGGACGCCTCTGAAGCCGCCCGGAGGGGTCGCCCTGAGAGGACTGCACCTGTCACGGAGTCGAGATCGTCGTCTATGTCAATACCCAGTTTTTCGGGTGGCTCAAGTTCCCGAAGGCAGAGCTCTACTGTTACTGCCCAGGAGACTCCGCAGGAGCGTTCTCCAACCAACTATCAGAGCGGCACAAAGTCCGTTGCAACTACCTCACCTCAACCAATTGGTCGTACGGATAATGCAATGCCTCGAAGGGAAATATCTACCCTTCCTTCTCAGCCTCGACCTGGGGAAATCATGTCTCAGGAGGAACAAGAGCGACTTGCACTGCAGTAAGTCAAACGCTTGCACTTCATTATCTCTCTTTAAACCGTGAACATCTAGCTACAGTGCAGGATACCGTGCCTTGCAAAACAGCCGTGCTCAGCGTCCCAACGAACAAGCGCCCAGAATTTTGTAAGTTCCATTGGCACTATGATGAGAACCTCTGTTTAACTCTAGGTTGGTAGAGACCCGCCACCTAGGGCATTTCAGCGCGATTCCTTGAGCAGCTCGAACGACTCTGTTCAAACAGGCTCAGGGGAAAGCGGCGGTTTCTATGGCTCTGCCTTTGGCCATGCAGACACTCATGCTTCCCGGGAATACCCACCTCAGCGCGATTCCATGAGCAGCTCGAACGACTCTGCTAGAAGGTCGGAGGACAGCTCTGGTCTCTACGGGTTTACCTATGGTCGTGCAAGTCAGAGTAGCTCTTCTGGCCACGACTCTCATCAGAATCCGAGACATCATGCACCGGGTTCTATCACAAGGCACTCTTCTGGCCGACACAGCGCTGAACAGATGCGCCACAGCCACTCAGAGCACCCGCGAAACCCCTCCTTCCAATACCCTGCTGAAAGCATGCAGTTCAGCTATTCGGAGCCTCGCTCTGGCCACAGCTCTACTAGCAGTTTCTCAGGGGCACCTGGTACCCGCAGGGGCGGAGTCAGCTCCTACGGAGCATCTCATCATGCCACTTCTTCTGCACCTAGTGCTGGGAATGCCAGCGGCTCGGGCAACTATTCTCAGTCTCAAGCCTACTATGATGACGACGATGACGCCCCAATTCTCGAGTACGTGGATGACCCAAATGATCTCTGATGCCTTATCGACATGTATAATGACTGCGATGACTTCCTGATTTTTTCCCAATCTTGTCTCTTCAGATTACCCTTTGCTATTGTCACTGCTAGCTTTTCCGGCATGGACTGTTTGGTGATTAGTCCTTGGCCGTTGTCTGTATGTTGTCTGTATCCGGCTTGTACCTTTATATAAACAATAGCAGTGGCTGTAAATGTATGAATGTATATTTCATGTTATGAAGTGTACTCTATTCAAGGAGCGAGTCTTGAAACTGTTTTCATGTTAATGTCAGTGGCAAGTCACCCGGCGGGCGACCTACTTCTCATCTGAGGCCATTTGGCTCGTACTGCGCTTCGTCTTGGTCTCTTGATCTGTATACTGCATTTAATCTTGCTTTCTCTATTGCAACTCCGTCGATAAATCCTCACGGGCTCACCTTGTGTGTTTTTTCAACATACATACTTACCCTCTGACTCCTCGTGTCCAGAGACGAGCGCGATTCTCTTCCTCGATCATACGTGGGTCTCTCAGACAATCCCAGGTTTGGGTGAGAAAGTCCTTATTTGCATCCTTTATAAAAACCAATAAAGCACACACATAACATCGTGCTCTAGGAGCTTATATAATATCGCATTGAGAACAAAGAAGAGCACGTAAGACGTGCATAACGTTCCCCGTAGAACGACCTACGGGCAGCTCCGTGCAGTTGCTCCCGAGCGAAAGGCCCGGCGGTGCTTTGCCTACTCTAGACATGGACTGCTCCAAGGCGACAAAGCTCTGACACGACCGCCTTTGCGTTGGGCCGTCTGCCAGGCTCAGGATCGATCATACACTCAAACAGTGCCTTTAGCTCAGGAGCATTCTCAATCAACTGACATCTATATTAGCTCAAAGAAGACAGGGTAGATATAACTTACGAACCTTGGTATTACTCGAAAAGACCTCACGTCCGAATTTGAAGATGTCAGCATGGAACGGGTTATAACGCTTAGCGGTACCGCACTCCTCCACTACAGCGTCTTCAAGAGGGATGTCTGCTGGACAGATGTAGGAACCTTCGAAATCATACAAGGCATAGCGAGCGATAGAAGGATCGAATGCATCCGATGGAGGCGGTTCGTCCTGATCGATGAGGAGATTAATCCCAGTGTTCTGAACGAGAAGATCGTTATGCGCAATACGATTCTCATGCAAGAGCGAAAGGCACTATGTAGATGCTGCGTGAAGAATACCTTAGCGGGAGATTGAATCACGACGGACCTCAAAAACACTCTGGACATAGGGCAACAGCTCGGACAGCGTCGGGAATCGTCGCCAGAACAGGTGTAATCCTTCCCATCTGAGACAAACCCATCTCAGTAATATAAGACATCCGATGTCGCGAAACGCACCTGGGCATGACGATGAATGTAAAATTGCCGAAGGTGATCGTATCCAAGACCTGAATGACACGATTGTGAGGATGAGATCTTAGAGGTTCTTGGTTAAATTTTTCAAGGATGATCTGCTCTGTAGATGGCTCTTTCGAACACGAGATGAGTCTGAGGGCGACATCTCTCCCCCCTCTGTCGCGGGCCATGAACACCTTCCACGACTAAAAATGTTGAGTATGGTCATGGAAAGTAGGTAGGAGGAACTACTCACTCCAAATAAAAAATACCCACTCTCTGCGTTCTTATAGTGGCGACGTGCAAATGGAAACGACGATTCAGTAACTGCATCCTGAGGCGGGAACAGGCATCCACCTGCGTTACTTCTGTACAGTTTGTACCCGCAGGCTTCAAACAGAGGTTCCAGGAACTGCCAGCATCTAATCCTTAGAGGTCTTTGAGTTAAAATTTCAGAATGGCTAGTGCATAATCCGATTTCCCAGTAGTCCATGTCTTTCGCTTCTGCAAGAGGGAATCGCCAGTACCATGCTCGCAGTATCCAAAGAACTTTGAGCCCGGTAGATGCGTCCTCAGGGAATTCTGCGCAACGTACGAGTTCCTTCATTGTTCAATGTGCACAGTTACGGTGGGCAACGCAGAAGGAGAGGGCACAAATATGGCACGCGGTGACATAAGCTACTGCATCGATCGTTTTGAACAACCATGATACAGATACTATGTCAGACTAAGTATGTCCCGTCGGAACCGTGGAATTGCAATCCACGATTCATTATCGCCCTGACTCAACAAGTACTTGCCTCTTCTGACTCTTATCTATGTAGCGCCCAGTCATATTATTACGCGTCCGTTGGCGCTCGGGCAGAGCAATTTATGCCTATACTTCAGAGCAATTTATGCCAGTGGTTTCTAATACACCTTGTGACGACCTTCGTCATTATACCTCCCTATGGAGTCAAAAAACAGACGCCCCAGGCTTTCTCAGGGCTCACTCAATCATCCCGTGTTTGAAGAGATCAGCTTCTCCAAGTATACCGCTTCTTGGACCCTTGATTAGTATCTCTCCGTGCTCTCCAATCACCCTCTTTTATCCCTTATTGAAAACATATAAATATGTGCTCTACATTCGTGATATTGATATCGCGCCATCATGCATCGTCGTATCTCTACCCTCATGAAGCCCTCTAGCTCATTGTCTGCCTCTGTCATTGACGATGATACCGAGTCTAAGGTGTCCACCATCGGCAAGCCGGACGTCTTGATTCCCCCCTCTCTCAAGGTCAAACGTGTCGACTACTACTATAGCAAGTGGTTCAAGGCATGGAAGTACCGAGCACGTATCTCTTCCCATCGTTTCCTTTTCCAAGTTTTGAACTGCTTTGAAATAGAGCACAAGTTCCAAGATCACCATGGAACCCATTCCAGTCATCAAGAGCGGCGACAACGATCCTTGGAAGGACTATCTATTCGTGTAAGCACCACTCCGGGTTGTTAAGAGCATTGTCTCATTGTGCCGTTTTATAGTGTTATACGAACCATGCCTATCGACGAGGTCGGCGAGCCCAAGTTCAAGATCTGCATCAAGAGCGGGTATCTCTTGAAGGCTTGCAAGGACGTCATCGGCCAATGGCCGGGTGTCTCCTGGAATGCTGAGAATCTGGAGGTATAGACCTTCAGAATGTTCGTCTTGATCGTCATTGACGCTGTCTGTCACTAGCTCGATCCCGAGATAATCCTGGCCGTACTAGACAAGTTCATTGAATATCGCGATAAGCTAGCAGCGATGAAAACCGCTTCCGAGATGGACAGATATGTCTTGTCATCGGTCGATGTCCTCCTTTCTTGCATCCAGACGGACTACAGGAATACCATCAAGGCCATCAATAACTTGACAGCGCACCGAGAAATCACTTCCTCCCTCATATATTCTATCCTCCTCCCCGAGTCCATCTTCGTTACCGACTGTCCGATTACCGGCTTGCCGCGCCTTGTGAAGCTTATCTCATGGACTAAGAACGAGAACACTAGCTTTTACAAGCTGTTCTTTGAGAGCGTTGATCTCGTTGACATCCCAGCCAGTCAAAGTGTCGAAGTCGGCAGGGTTGCCACTACCATCACCATCCCACCGTTCAAGGGTACAGTGCCCATGGAGGTGTTGGAGGCGTATCCGCTCAAATACCATTCGAACCCCGAGAAGCTCAAGCAGACGATCACTGAGCGAGGCAAAAAGTGGATTGAGCTGATAGGCGTGTATCACAAAGACTTCGACGGTATTGCTGCGCGAAAAGGCGCAACGACAAATCACAAGGTATGCGCAGGCGATGGCTTCATCACTAATATCCCATTTGACTGAGTAATGACTGCGCAGATCAAGGGAAGAATCATGGTTGACCGGGGTGAGTGGCAGTGGCGCATTTCGTTCGGCGTCGCGAGTTTCTGAGTAATTTGCAGCGAGTTTCCGCAAGTTTAACCCAGGCTATGCGTTCGAAATTCGGGTAAAGAACAACTCGAGCGAGGATGAAGAGGACGAATCTGCACAAGATTTGACCAATAATCGTCGTAAGCCGCTCTCATGCTCTTCAGCCCATAATTCTTTCTCATAGGTTTTAGGACATCGCCCGTCCGGAGACAGCACGGAACCTGTTGAGCTGTCTGAGGAAGAATTACTCCTCACTCCGTCTGTTGTCTACGGGTTCAGTCTCTCCGACAAGCTTTGGTGTGCGTAACTATGTTATGCCCTCTCCGTCGTCTTCAGTCTAATGACTACTTATGCAGTGGAATTTGACATCACGAAAGTCAAGGATATTGAGTGGACCGACGAAGCTTTCTCTAACCTCGTCCTCCCCCCCTAAACACAAGGCCCTCCTCCAATCGCTCGTGGAGGCGCACCATAAGGATCTTGGCTTTGACGACTTCGTCAAAGGCAAGGGCCAGGGATTGGTGATCAACCTATTTGGCCCTCCCGGCGTAGGTGAGCTTGCCGGACAGTCGATGCGTTCGTGTTTCCTAATATTATCAATAAACCTCTCCTCTCTAGGAAAGACATTCTCTGCTGAAGCCACATCAGAACACGTCCGGCGCCCTCTGTATCCCGTCGGGGCGGCAGACCTCGGGACACATGCCACTAAGGTGGATGACACTTTGACCAAGGTTCTGGACCTTGCCAACTCCTGGAAAGCGATCGTTCTTATAGATGAGGTTCGTCCGTTTGCAATATTTTCTTCTCTCGCTTTGAGCCTGATTTGTACTCAACTAGGCTGATGTGTTCCTGGAACGTCGTTCGGTACGTGATCTTGAACGTAACGCGATGGTCGCCGTCTTGTACGTCCTTCCCGTTCTGTCGTCTTCCAAGCCAACTCACTCACAACATTCCGTACAGCTTGCGCCACATTGAGTATTACCGCGGGATAATGTTCCTAACCACCAACAGGGTGAAAGCCTTCGATGAGGCCTTCTTCTCCCGCATTCACATCGCGCTCCACTTCCGCGAGCTTACTGTCTCAGCTAAGGCTCAAGTCTGGGCAGCATTCATCAGGAAGCTGCAGGGCCCTGACGCTGGAGGGATTACGGACGAGCAGATTCAGGCGCTAGCCAAGCGTAACATCAACGGTAGAGAGATCAAGAACGCAGTCAGAACTGCGAAGAGCTTGGCCACTGGGAGGAATGAGACTCTGAACTTTAGCCATTTCGTCGATACGCTGGACGCGATGGAGGATTTCACAAGGGAGTTTGAATCCATGAAGGAGGAAGTCTGAAGTCCCAAGAAATTGTATTTACGAGCGAATGTGTACGATACAGTGTATGAATGGAAGGATATGACTTTTCTTCATGATCTCAAGTGATGAATGCGCGTGGTACATGGTCATGAGCTGAGCCATCCCGCCAGCCATATAAAGAAGCCTATGCCTACAATAGCGGCCGCAATGTCGTCCATAAACAGTGATCCCATCTGCAGGTACTTGAAACTAGTCGTGATAATCGTGGGGAAAGGGGGTGGAATGTGTGGTAGTGCAATCGCTAGCAAGGTTGGTAGGCGTACAGGGTCCTATAAAATCCGGTTGTCCGGTGTCAAGGGAAACATGTTGGACGTGGAATAGGACTTACAAGGCCCGAAAATATCCTGAGAGAGTGCAGACCAAGCTGAATAGTGACGAAGGCCCAGAAGAAAGGCTTTTGTGCGATTTAAATGAGAATAAGAAAGCGGGATGAAGGAGGGTAGAACATACCACTGCCTCTATCTTCCAGCCTGAACTCTTCATGATGTCGCTCAAAGGATTCTTTGTAGCTAGTTCGGCCCATCTCTGCCATAGAGAGCCTTCTGATAGCAGTCCCCCAGACGCTTCGTGAATGCGAGGCTCGTGATAAATCACAAAGAACGCTAACAGCACCCATACAGCCAGCATGTGTACCAGCGGCATGAGCTTTTGCAGACGCGTCTTCGGAGCTGGAGGTGAAGCTGGCGCCTTGCCAATCCCAGGACCTTGCTGCATGTTTGCTCGACTCGCCAGGAGTGCAGCGAACGGGTTGTCGTCCATCGGGGGTAAGCCTTGTGTCGACGGAGTTCCTTCAGGGGGACCCATGAGGGCTTGCATGAACTGCATTTGTTGTTCTTGCGACCACACTGCGGGGTCTGGTGCTTCTCCAGAGCCAAGAAGGGCGGCAAAGGGATTTACAGGAACGCTGGAAAGAGCTGCGCGACCAGGCGATGGAGAATTTCGAGCTGGAGGGGTTGGCATATCCGAATCTTCACCTAGAAACTTGCTCGTTCCAGTCGGAGGCAATGGGGGATCTTTAGACGCATCCTTCAAAATCAACGTCACGAAGCTTGCGAATATATGAAAGGAATACCATCATGTACAAATGCAGGTGCATCCTCCCCCCGCGCCGATGTCGTCAATTTTGCAAGACGGTCATTTCCTCGACTGAGAATTGCTTTCCTACGCGCTTCTGCACGAGATGCAGCGGACATGAGTGTTAATGGGCAAGTCTCGAGCCAAAAGTTTACGTGGCGTCGCAGTTGTTCTTGTTTGCCATCGTCGTTAGATAGGGATCCGAAGACAGGGGCTGTTTCTTCCCCTCGTCAGTCATCTCTTTGTCTAACTGTTATGTTCTGGCCAATTGTTAGTAACCCTGCATGCATTGTAATTAGGAATGGAACGAAACACCCTTTCCATAATGATTGCATTACACCGCGGATACTTCCCCTTTCAGCTTGGCCCTTTTCCTCCGGACTTGCCTTGTCTGTGGTCTGCCTGAACATGGGACTCCAAGCTTATGGATCTTGCTTGGACTGGATCATCATTGGACTGATAGACGATCTTTGCGGTCTTCAGATTTTCGCATTCGAACTTCAACTTGGGTTTCTCTTATTACCGCCGGCCGTTTGCCGCAAGTTACCGCGGCCCGTTTTTGGTTCCATCTAGCATCTTTTCCAGCATTTCTCTCTACGGACCATTCAACACAATAAGAGCGCAAACGACGACAGCGGGATTTGAATTGTATCTCTGCTTGTTTTCACTCTGAGCGTTGATGGAACTCCCCGAAGCCTTGCGGCGAGGCTCGATGCCTCAGAATTTGCTTCCGTCCGCCGATCATAGATCTTTCGAACTGAAGTCCTCCAACTCATGCGAACCACTGGCCTGTCGTCGCAACTACTCCAGAAGCCCCTGAGATGTGGTAGGATAATAACTGGGAGCTCGGACAATCTCCTTGGCCCATTTGACCCGCTCTTCTTCCTCAAATATCAATCTCCCCTGTTCTCGCCGAAGAATCCACCGGTTTACATTTTTTCGTTATTCTGCAATCATCTATAGTGCTTTATTTCACTAATTTTGGCAGCCCAGGGTAATCATGTCCAAAGTAGGGAACGTCCTACCTCCGTCTTTGGGCTTCTCATTCATGAGTTTCGCAGCGAAGTCTTCGGAAAACGGCGAAGCTGTTTCCCTTTCAGGAATTTGGCCTCATGGTCTTTTCCTGTTTTAAGAAAATTTGGACCAGGAATGCTGAACAAGCTCAACAACAAAAAGGGACTCCATTCTCGACACCCACATAAAAAGACTCTGCCCTGACCATGGTATTCTAAATCATTGGTCCACTCAAACACCTCGTCATGGATTCGTACACCGGCCCAAGAATCATCTCTCAATCTCACAGCTTTCACGTCCTTCAATATACGCCTACCTTTGGCACCCCAGGGACAGCGATCATGTTCCGTATTCACTTGACATCGACCTTTGAAGCCCTCAACGGTCGTTTCGCTCGAGTCGTCATTGGGAACAAAGCCATTGCGACTACCATTCGTGACTATTATGACACGGACTACGGTTCTATGAGGCTGGATTGCCGTGCGCCATCGCTCGACCCAGGGACGTACAATGTGTCTATTCAAATATTAGATGGGGATGAGAATGTGGTGGATCAGACTGTGTGCGGGGAGTTTGTCTATCGCAGCCCTCTAGGAGGTCTGTCCCTACCTTTCTTTTGTTCCGTCCGGCCCTTTCTCTGACGGAGAGCGATAACTAGATATCTGAGCGCGCTAATGAATCTATCAACGACGTACGCCTTGTGCATACGATCAAGAGATGTATAGCCAACCCCGATTGCTTCATGCCTTTCCATCTACCTCGACACATCTATCCAACCTTTTGTATTCTTACTTACATATGTGTAGCGTGACTTCAGACCTCCTCCCAAAAATCGACGATTTCCATCCCTAGGAGATGACCTCGAGCCGACTCGACAACTTCTACTTAAGCGCTTTTTGATTTCTGCTGATCGTCCACGTCGAGCGTCCACTAGCTCCTTGGTCGTTGACGAAGTAACGATCAGTTAAAAAGTCGACCGAGTACCGAACTACTGGAGGCCTGTTATGCCGTCGTGTCTTGTACAAAAGCATCGCCTGGTTTCGTCAACTCAGATATATACCTTTACATTCTGTGCTGAATAGGTTTTCATGTCTTCTCCTCACGGAGATATGGGTGCATCTCACAATCTGTACTTCCCTGTTGTTGGATGTGGGATTGGAGGTGCGTCTTGCTTGCCGGACTACCCGTGTTCACTTTTCTTAATGGATGTCAAGTACAGGCCCCCCGGCAGCGCTAGCGCACTGTCTCATTCAAGGCGAACACGAAGTCACCATCGTGAAAGGGCATCTCGAGCTGGCAAAGGTAGGAGCTGGGATCCATAGCACCCTTAGTGAGCGCACCAGTCCCCATGCTGGGCTTCGTTCACTCAGACAACACACTGTCGAAGACGTTCCCGGGTTGTTGATACGTCGGTGTCCCGGTTCGAAGCTCGAAGAATTTGACATGAAGCCTCAGGCCTCAGGGGCTGCGATTCCGTCGTTGTGGGTTCTCGACTTCCTTTTCCCTATCTGTCTGGTGTCACACATGTTCTATATTAGCAGCGAACCATGTTGACGGGTGATAGATCCGAGTTGTTCTACTACATCAATGTCCGTGTGCCTCATTTCTTGGGACCTGCCCTGCTTAAATAACCACGCCCACCAACGCCCACGCACGCAGCGAGACAGTCTGTTCAACATTTTTTCGAGATCGTCAACCCCTCCGGCGCGGTCCTTCCAGGCAGCAAGGTCGTGTCTATCAATCCC
>RZIO01000002.1:3407687-3441863 GCA_004338095.1 Gloeostereum incarnatum
ACGCGGGATTCACAGCATCACTCGACACACTGTTCTGGCCCCTGGGAGAGTCGACGCCTTTGATACCGACTGATGCTGTAGCTTTTCGACGTACTTTGCCGGCGGAGTGCTCCTCGAGGGTCCTGAGCTGAAGTCGTTCATCGAGGTGCATATATGATAGGACGAGATAGACATATTACTGCGTATTCGATAGTAAGTGATTCCTTAAGTAAGTATTCGACGAGTGCTTTGAACGTGTGGTTGCAGCGCACTGGGAGGCAGCTCAATTTGGTCATTTTATATCCTGATGATGGGACGACTCATTCTTGGTTTCCGCAGGGGACCCAGTGCAGAAGTTGCGGAGCATCTGTGAGGAGTGGGATTCGTCGTGAGTATCTTTTCCTGAGTCTTTCTCGGTGGGGTAATCGCGTTCGCTAATGCTACGACAGTGTCTGCAAGCTGCTGTCGTTCGTGACGGATACATTTTGCACAACCTGCAGGAGCCTTTGAGGACGTGGGTACATGAAGAGGGATGCTGCTCAGTGCTAACAGTAGTAACACATCCTTGATGATAGCCCTACCGTGTACAGGGCGCTGCTATGGCTCCACGGTTCCTTCATTTATCCTGCTGGAGTTGAGAGTAATTTTCATCTATACAGATCGAACATGCAGGTCCTAGGGAACCTGTTCTCCAGGATATCGGACTCGTAGAGATAGGCTCTCTTTTTCAAGCATACCCAGAGGTACGGTATCTACGCGCCACAAAGATCCAGCAGGCATCGGCAGATATGCGAGACACAGTCCATTTACACGACGAACCGAAACGAGAGACCAGATGCAGAGATGAAGGAGAGTATGGGAAAGATAATAGGCTTCGCGTCGAAGGGGCTAGATGAAGGATTCCGCGAGCAGTTCATGGATGCTGGACGGCCAAACGCAAAGACGGTGGTATCAGAGCTGTGTCGGCTTCCATCAGCTTTTGTTTAGAGTAAGTAACCAACGCGACGATGGTGTTTTCGTTTGATTGCGACTGCGTTGGTAACTGCCTAGTTTCTCGAAGCCAGACTGACGATATCAGTCTCGTGTGGGACTCGGATTCCAGCTGGGTGGATTGGAAGAGCCCTGAAACGGCATTAGTACTGAGGCCTGGGGTCGCAGAGTGCGTTGGACAGACATCGTTGTTCAAGAAAAGCAACTACAATATGCTTCAAGTTCCAGCAAAAAAGAGGAACTTTGGTGTGAGTCATTCATCTGTCGGAAGACCTCATATGGAAGTTACCCCCCTATTCTTCTCCATCAGTTCCCGAAATACTTATTTTCCTCCGCAACCATGGACAGTGAACTCGAATCTCTTAAGAAAAAAATGGCTGAGCTAGGTGCCCGGCTGGCGGCCGCTCCCAGGGCTGAATTAGAAATGTTCTGGGTCGACTTACAGCCTTTCTTGGACACATGCGGGTTCACGGTGCGCCCCAGGTATCATCCTGACTGGGTCGCCTCCTGGGTGAGAGACCCTCAGGTATCGATGATTGATGCCGAAGACTCTATTCCACTTTCCGTGCGTAGTCGGCTCACTTTGCGATCATTTCTCACTTTGTGACTTTGACCCCACAGTATCGTGGTGGCCTCCTCGACGCAGTCCGACGAAGAGACGGAATGAAAGTTGTATTCAAGAAGGTACCTTTTGATTCCAATGAGATGCATATGGCCTCTTGGTTTCTGTCCAACCCCGCTATGTTTGATGACCCCACCAACCATTGCGCACCAATACTGGATATTCTTTCTCCACCCACTATCCCTCAGTTCAGACTTATTGTGATGCCGTTGCTCCGACCGTTCTATAGCCCACCCTTTCACTGTGTTTCGGAATGTGTCGATGCCTTCCGGCAATTTATTGAGGTATCTACTTCAATTGTCAAAGCGTCGTTCAATCTGACTGGAGCAGGGCCTGGTGTTCCTCCATAAACACAACATCTCACATGGGTACGTCTTCGACTCCTCTTTTTGTATCACCATGTTGGATTTGATGTCTATAGAGATGCATGTACGTTCAACCTGATGATGGACCCAACCAAAGTTGTCCCTTCTGGCTTTCACTTTTGTAATTACACCACTTCCGATGGTTCTTTCTATAACTCTATGAAATTCGTCAACCGCTGCCTGGTTTCTCCAGTCAAGTATTACTACATTGATTTTGAATCGGCGCAGCACTTTCCAGACGGTCGCGAACAGGCCACCGTTGTTGGCCTCTGGGGGCAGAAAGTCCCCCCAGAAGCTTCACCTACGATTCCGCACAATCCTTTTCCAGGAGATATTTATCAGCTGGGTGCGACCTTTCGAGATATCTTACGGGTAACTGTGTTGTCACTCTGTTGCGGGATATTCGGAACTGACTGTTTATTTTCAAGGAGTACGATGGACCCAAGTTCTTGAAGCCACTTGTAAGGAAGATGGTTTCTAAGGATCCAAGTAAGCGTCCGAGCGCCGAGGAGGCTTTGGCAGAACTTGAAGATGTCGTCTCGCTGCTGCGGTACGAGGAACTGGCGCGCACGTTGGAAAGGCCACCTTCGAAGACGGCTGTGCGCGTCATGCAACTCGTTCCTTCTTTAACTAGATACTTGTAGATCACAGTCTCTGTGCACTGTATCAGAGATTCGGGTCATCCATGTGCTCAAGAATAATGTCATCGACAACGACGTTGTTGTCGTAGGCTTCAGATTGATAATACTGAGTGACTCGAGTATCCTCCGAAATAGGACAAATGTCGGGAGTCGGGATGTGTCAAGGGCGCGCTTGACATCGTTATTGCACAGCCTCAGCTCTGGGATCTCCTTTTTCAACTACGGAGTGCGCATCTTAGACTCTACCTTCATGGCTACCATTATTTCCAGCAGTGATCATGAAAAGAACGAGAAATTATCTGCTTCAGCGTCGGGGCGGGCGACGGTTCCAAATCCAGGTCTCTTGGCCGACCATCGTACTGCCACATCTTCAAATTCCTCGGCACCCATCACCGCCAAGAAGATCCGCCCTCCGCCGTTCACAAGGAGATTGACGAGGGCGCTTTTTCATACGCCCTGCACATACCCGCGGACAGGCTCCAGGATACTTACCCAGCTTGATCTCTGCGTTGACCTACAGTTGGATCAATGTCTTGCTTGTCTTCAATCCTATTGCTTGGGTTCTCCATTATACACGCCAGATTGACGGGGTCAGTATCATTTTTGGTCTGCTATCGTTAGTCCATAATAAAAGCATTGCTGACTTGCTTTTCTTAATTGTAGGCGGTATTCGCAACCGCCCTCCTCGGCGTCGTTCCTCTCGCTGGTCTCCTTGGCCACGGTACAGCGACGATTGCTCTCTTCACCGGAGATGCTCTAGGCGGCCTGATAAACGCCTCTCTCGGAAACGCAACAGAGTTTATTATTGCTATACTTCTTCTAGTCAAATGTGAGATTCGTGTGGTTCAAGCATCCCTTCTCGGCGGCCCTCTCTCCAACTTGCTCCTCGTAACCGGAATGGCCTTCATTGTCGGTGGTATTCGCTTCTCAGAGCAACAGTTTCAGCAAACTGCCGCCCAGCTTAATACCAGTCTTCTGACCCTTGCCGTGATCGCTCTTGTCATCCCAACCGTATTTGCCTTCGCTATCGAGCAGGCATCGGATGAAGACGAGGAGAGGGATGTGATCCTCAAGCTGTCCAGGGGGAGCGCTCTCATCCTTATTTTCATCTACGTCATCTATTTGGTTTTCCAGCTGTATAGTCATTCACACCTGTATAATCCCGACAACGACGTCCTACTCGATTCTCCTAGTTCCTCAAGATCAAGCAGTAGGTCGAGCTCGTCGTCTAGGCCCGCACGCGTGGGACACCAAGCTCCGTTACCTGCACCTACACTACCGCCACCGCCCCCGCAGCCCCCTATAGTGGGGCTAGCTCCTCGCCCGTTTCTTAGAAGAACAGTGTCTGGCCCTGCCCCGAGACGTCGTAACTCTTCACTTCCTTTCGGGAGTGCGGCTGCCCTGGGAAGAGGCACTCGTGAGCCTCCTCTTGGACTCGACATGAGGGTAACAGAGAAGGAAGACGAGATCAGGTGCGTCGCCTATCTCCTTTCCAGTTAGGCTCTAATTATAGCTTGAAAAGAACCCGAGGACGCCAGGATCCGGAACGTGGAACGGTAGACCCTGAATACGACGAGGAGAAAGAGACCCCCGACATGAATCTCCCTGTTGCAGTGGGGGTTCTGGTTGCTGCTACTTGCCTCACATGTACATCTGACTCGGCCATACTTTTCCTTCCTCCAATCACTTACCGCTCCACACAGATTTGACCGCAGAAGCTTTGACCGACTCCTTGGAGGGCATTGGGGAAAGCGGAAGCGTCAGCAAGGAATGGCTCGGTCTCATCTTGCTTGCAATGTACGTCCCATTTAATTCTCACCGATATTCGAGGCTAAACCACATTATCCTAGTGTTGGTAATGCAGCAGAGCACGTCACTGCCGTCTTCGTTGCGTACAGAAACAAAGTGGATCTGGCACTGGCGGTGTCAGTTGGGAGTTGTATTCAGGTGCGCTGCTTCCCCTCGTGTTTTACTACAGTTCGTGCTTATGCCTCCCCTGCAGATTGCACTATTCGTGATTCCTGTACTTGTGCTCCTTGGGTGGATAATAGGGAAGCCCTTGACGTTGCTGTAGGTCTTTCCTCTGTTATTAATTAACGCGTTGCTAACGCCATGGGTTTATAGCTTTGACCCGCTGGAAGTGGTGACGCTCTTCCTGTCCGTTCTTCTCGTGCGCTTCGCCACGGAAGATGGGCGGACACATTACATGAGCGGAATATTGCTGTTCGGGACCTATATTCTTATTGTATGTGCCCTTTCTCTTTCCTTCTGAAGGATGCCGCTTACGATTAAATGTCTAGGCATTTTCGTTTTGGTACTACCCTCAAGGAGGGACGAATGTTTCGAACCTGTTTGCTGAGTGCTAAAAACGGCAGCAATCTATACTGTTAGAGTATATGTAAAATTTTCTGTAATAGACACACTACATTTGTGGCGATGAGCCCTGAGGCGCACTAGCAAGACGGCCCGATGCGTGGGAATCAATATGATGGAAGCTTTGATTCCAAGCAGCGATAAACAAGAAGCGGGGCTGCGTCAGAGGAAATTCATATCACAACTCCAAGCCAGCATTTTGCTCGCTACCCGCTACGACGACGACAACCACCACCACTGCGAGCATGGCTCTGCCGGCGATGGAGGAGGGCAAGCTGCTCAGCGAGGCGCTGAACACGGTGAAAATACAGGTGCAGCAGATGAAGAGGAACTTGGTGCGTATCCGCAGTGCTTCGAATTACCTGACGTCTTTGCTCACCGTGCCGGATGGCGTGCAGGAGCTGGATCAACTTATGGATGCTCTCAAGAGTGCCAGCTTGATGCTGGCCGAGCTGCGCACGTCGTCGTTGTCGCCAAAACAGTACTATGAACTGTGTAAGTTTCCCTTCAGGATCATACTGATTCTATGAGTTCATATTTTTCTACCGCAGACATGGCTGTATTCGATGCCCTACGACACCTGTCTAATTACCTCTACGACGCCCATACGCAGTCGCGGCATCATCTCGCCGACTTGTACGAGCTTGTTCAGTATGCTGGCAACATCATCCCCCGCCTCTACCTCATGATCACAGTTGGCTCCGTGTACATGTCCATACCCGACGCGCCAGTCAAGGAGATTATGAAGGATATGATGGAGATGTCCCGTGGGGTTCTTCACCCCATCCGAGGCCTCTTCCTCCGTCACTATCTCAGCGGACAGACCAGAGACCACCTACCCGTCGGCATCGACCCAGGCCCCTCTGGGAACCTCCAAGACTCGATTTCTTTTGTTATTACTAACTTTATTGAGATGAACAAACTCTGGGTTCGTCTCCAGCATCAAGGTCATTCGCGGGATAGAGAAAAGAGAGAGATGGAGAGGCGGGAGCTGAGGATTCTTGTCGGCACCAACCTTGTTCGTCTCAGTCAGTTGGATGGAGTCGACCTCGATATGTATCAACGTACTATCCTTCCGAGCGTGCTGGAGCAGGTCGTCAACTGCAAAGACGTCATCGCACAAGAGTACCTTATGGAAGTGGTCATCCAAGTACGTCTCTATATAGCTATAAGTGTGATCTTTGCCTCTAATATTCCTCAGGTGTTCACGGACGAATTCCACCTCCACAGTCTTGGTCTTTTCCTATCTGCTACCGCTCAACTTCATCCCAAAGTGAACATCAAACAGATCGTTATCGCTCTTATTGACCGGCTTGCTGCTTATGCTGCTCGGGAAGCGGAGAATGAGGATCCAGAGGAGACGAAACGCCAGGAGGAAGCTGCTGCACGCCGTTTGGCCGAGAAAGTCAAGACACAGAAGGCGAAAGTGCGAGAGAACGGTGGTGTCAACCATGACGCGCCCCCTGAGGCCGATGCATGGGGCTCTCCGGTAGAAACACCTACGACTGCTGTCGAACCGGAGAAGGGGTCTACCGCAGAGCCTAATGGGACTGACGAGAACCATCCAAGCAAGGGGAAGGACAAAGAAGGTTCTCCTGTTCGGAAGTTCAGAGGTGTCCCAGAAGATGTTCAGCTCTTTGAAGTCTTTTGGAAACAAGTAGTGGAGTTGATCAAGGTGGGTTTTTCATGTACTCGGTCTTTGTTGTATAACTCACACCAGAAGAAAGGCCCGTCCAGATCTCTCAATACAGGATATCACCGCGCTGTTTGTCTCACTCACGAATCTATCACTAAGTTGCTACCCGGATCGGCTAGAGTATGTCGACCAAGTCTTGGGATATGCTGCTGAGAAGATTAAGGAGTATGCTGATAGGTACGCCATTCTTACGCGTGCTGACACCTATATGTCGTAACATTTCTCCTGCCACCAGTCCCGACCTGCATGCTCCCCAAACGACGACTAATTTGGCTGCTCTACTTGTTGCACCTATAAATTCATATCAATCTGTACTCACCCTCCTCGCTATACCGAATTATGCACCTCTTCTCACTGGTCAACTGTTCTCGACACGGCGGTCGATTGCTCACTCGGTCATTTCTTCCGTCTTGAAGAACGAAACCATTGTAGAGACACCGGAAGACGTTCACGGGGGTTCTCGAGCTTTGCCACGTTCTAATCAAGGACCAGTCAGATGGCAATCCCAATGCCGCGGCTGGCGTTAATGGTGCACTGAAAGATGCTCGGAGACAAGGACCATACCTTGTTGAACGGGAGGAGATGGCTGAGGAGCAGGGTTGGGTAGCAAGAATGGTACATCTGTTCAAGGCCGAATCGCTAGATATGCAGTTTGAGGTGCGGACTCGCTTTTACGTTGTCTACTCACCCCATTGACGCATCTTTATTAGCTTTTACAAGTGGCCAGAAAGCATTTCGACGCTGGAGGTGAAAGGATGCGGTTCACATTCCCAGCCCTCATCACGTCGTCCATTAAGCTTTGTAGGAGATACAAGAATCGGGAACATGTCGTACGTGCATCTATCAGTGAACTGTGACTGGGACTCATCAACTTGACAGGAGGATGATTGGCAAAATAAAGTGTCAACAATCCTTAAATTTGTTAGGCAGCTCACCTCAATCCTCTCGACACAAGTCGAAGCTCCGAGCATCGCTCTTCGGCTGTTCCTTCTCTCCGCTCAAATTGCAGACGAATGCGGCTTCGAAGATCTTACCTATGACTTCTACGTCCAGGCTTTCACTGTCTATGAAGACAACATCTCGGAGTCCCGGGCACAACTACAGGCTATCACGCTAATTATTGGGACGCTGGCAGCAGCCAAGGTATTTGGCGTGGATAACTATGACACGCTAATCACGAAGGCTGCGTTACATGGTGCTAAGCTGCTGAAGAAGAGCCACCAAGCGACGGCCGTGGGTCTGGCGAGCCACCTGTGGTGGCAAGACGTCGCTCTTCCTGCAGAGGGTGAGCCGCCCGTTGAACCTCCCAAGGAGTTTTCGGAAACGGCCAAGGAGGATGGGTTGGAGAGTACGGCGAGAGCAGTGAGTTATTATGTTCACCGTTGCTTGATGTATCTGCTGATTGCACTGTAGTACCCACATCGCGACAGCAAGCGTGTGTTGGAGTGCTTACAAAAATCTCTTCGGATCGCAAACTCTGCCATCGAGGAGATTGTCACTGTTCAACTGTACTGTGACACGCTCGATCAATACCTGTACTATCTTGACCGTGGGGCACCGGCTGTGAGTGTCTGTCTCAATGATTAATTGCTGTCACTGACGTTCTGATTTTCCTTAGGTCGCACCGAAATTTGTCAACAGTCTCGTCGAGCTCATCACGTCCAGCATTGACAATATCTCCTCACCAGACGTCCATCCCTCCCAACGTGCGCCACCAGGGCTTATCGAGGGCGTGCAAACGCCAGAAATGATCTCGCGGCACTTCAGGAACACGCTGTACTACATCCAGAGACGGAAGAACGAGGTTGGGGAGGAGTCCGTGGTCGATCCACGGTGGGACGACGTCGATGTTGTAGGTGCGATGTTGAAAATGGGTATTGGACGATGATCTATCTGTCTTGGACGGAAGGATGTAATTCCTTGCATTTTATACTGTCTAAGCTTTTGTACTCTACATGGTTTCACTTCGCTACTTTTATATGTTATCACACGTTGGATTATTCCTTTTTTCCCACCTCCGAAATTACTTAAATAATTGGGTTCGACCGGGCCGGGTGGCGACGAGCCTCTTGGTCATGTACAACGACGGCGAAAGTGTCTATTTTCCCCGTAGCTCGAGGCTTTGTGCCTGTGATACATGAACCCAAGTCAATTGTTCGCCATCTCGTAACTTTGACAGTGACAGTCTTCTGCCGCAAGCCATGCGTGCCTGGAACAGCTGCTCTTACCCTCCACTTTGACTTGAACCCTAACTTCCGTTAGACTTGTATCTGATAATCAACGCTGGCCTCGGACAAGGAAGATGTGTTAATCCCTCAACATAGATGGAGTCTGCACGGATTCCCACTTGGCCCACTGAGCTGTTCCGTTCAACTTCCGTGGTTCACTATTCAGCACCTTACCTCTAGCTACACATCCTGTGTACATTTCATTATCGCCCCATATTCGGAAGTCATTAATATCAGCACCACCTCCTCGACATACTATTGGTTCTCTTGCTATCCAGACATGTGAGATATACCTCGCAAACAGAAACGCCGACGATCGGCTGATAACTGGACTCTCAAAATAGTCATGGTCATACCGGTACCAGCGAGAAATTAGATCGATCTTTGATGTTGGAAACGAACTCTAGGAGTAGGGTGACACTGACACGAGCACATTGCACAGTGAACCTTCGGAGAGCTTCGGAGGGGCTATGAACTTGTACCTCAGGCTCTTCTTCGTCAATCTCACGCTGTCTGATGAGGAGCTTTTCCGAAGAATTCTGTTTCTTGACAATGCTTAATATAAAGGTTCTCGAAGTGTAAATCCTTCAGGGCCGTCTTGATCTCCCTCCCTTCCTTATCTCTTTCGCAATGGCTAGCCAGCATGCACCGGTCGACCTCGGAGATACCTTTGGTTCGTCCGTCGTGCTCTTCCCAAGTGTCTGTGACTAACTGTGGTGATCTCTAGGTGCCGGGTATATCGGTGCCATGATCACTGCGATGTAAGAAGGCCTCTTGCGAACGCGCCCCTTGGGCCAATGATAGCGAGACTAACGATTTGAAGGTTATATGGTCTAACGACCCTCCAGGCAGGCACAACCTTGTTCTATCTCGTCCCGGCTCTCATCTGGATCATCTTCTAGACGTACTTTTACTATGTTAATTATCCGAAGGACGCTATACGCACCAAATTTCTGGTGAGTTGTCTTGCTTCGGCCGAGAGTCTTCGACATTCTCATGTACTGTAGGTATCGGTAGTCTGGTACGGTCACTCTCACTGGTTGGGATTGCCCCCGTTTTGCTGACAGATACTAGGGTCTTGGACACAGTTCATGTCGTGCTAGGTGTGCATAATTCTTAAGTGAGACGGGGTTTGTCTAAGTATTGTCGAAGTGACGATCTGTATTTATCACTACCTGGTAACTTGATCTTCGTTAATTACTTTTCGGATTGATTGACCGTTTTCCCTCAGGTTGTAAACTTCGGAAATTTGGCGGCTTTAGGCATCGGACATTGGTGAGTAGCCTTCTACACGTTAGTGCACTTGTCGGATTTTTAATAAGCTTCGAATGACAGGTCGCTTTCTGTATGTCTCATTTTCTTCCCGTTTCAGTGAGATAAAGACCTAGACCAATCTAATGTAGGCATCCGTCGTCATGAATGTAAGCTTTAGGACCCATGGTAATCGATTTCTCTTCATGATCAACTTTACAGATTCTTCTCGCTGTTCTGGTTCAAAGGTAAGAGACGCCTCACCCGACCCATGTCTGGTTATTAAAACAACATCAGCTTTTTCACATTCCAGATCCATCATCGTATGCGCTGCATTGCTCCTATTTAATCATTGCACAACTAAGGGACGGATTCATCAGTTTGCAAGGGCAGAGTACAACTTTGGCTGATATCTATCTTAACCTTTGTGGTTGTGGCTCATTTCGGTGAGGACTGCAATTCTATGTAGTGTATAGGCTTGGTATAGGCATGGACTAACTGTCCGCCTTTTAGCGTTCGGGATCGGTAAGAAATCATGTGTTCGTCCGTAATCCACTGAAGTTTGACGATCATTGGCTTTCTTCAGAGACTGTAGTATTCCTGTAAGTGCAAATTTCCTCCCCACGACCCCACTTTTGATCAACGACGTCGTGTTGTTTTCAGGGTTATCAAAGGAGATTTCGAGAGCTTCCAACAACCGCACGTCACAGTGAGTGTCATATGACATCCTATCTATTTTTCGAGCACTCACCGCTCCCGCCAGTTAATTGCTGCAACGCCTTTCGCTATCTTTGCTGTTCTTTCGGATATTCTTATTGCAGCATCACTATGTGTACTGCTGTACAATGGTCGAACCGGAGTTATAAGGTCTGCCCAATTTCAGTTCATGGATCTCTCGGAGCTGACTGGCTCGAATTTAGCACAAATGCATTGGTATCGACCCTCATCATATATGCCGTCAATCGATGTCTCTTGACCTCGTAAGTATTCCAAATGATTTCAAATGCTCTATAAACTCACAAGGCCAAAGGATCGTGGCTGTCACTGAAGTGATAGTAGTAAGTGCATCTTTACGTTTTCCCGGACTCGTCATGACGTTCGTTCTGCGCTTCCAGTTTTCGCTGTCTCCCAAAAGCCTCTGGTTCCTTGCGATTGATTTTATCATAGGCAAGCGTAAGCACGTCCTTTCAGGGGACCTAGCGGGGTTCCTGAATAGTCTCAAATCTTTAGTCTACGCCAACAGTTTGCTGGCGTCCCTGAACTCTCGAAAGCATATCCGAGACATCTCACATCTTCAAGGGGGACAGACGGGTGATTCTGAATTTTCCTACGCCTCCAACACGAATCGGTCCAGCAGGAGTAACAGGGTAAAGTGCCGCTTGTTCTTTGTGCTTTGGGATTCTAATTGAGACGCGGACAGGGTTCGGCCGTTGTGGTAAGGAAATAATGAATGATTGAGATGAACAAACCTGCCTGACTTGACCGTCAGGGACATGTCATCAGTCTCGAGCCTCGGGGGAAGTCGTCGACTGCCAACGACTCCAAAGACTCGACGTTGTATGGAGAATCCAGTAGCCACCGTGTGCAGGGCCTTGCGTAGGAGCGCGCCGGCATAAGATGTATAGACCTTCCATGTACGATCATAACTGTAGGATAGATTTCTGTAAATAAAAGGGAATCCTCCAGCCTTGCACATAATCGCAAAGGGGTGTAATAACATCGTTGAAGTTATCTACACTACAACGCAGGCAGATGCTTGTAGCATAGTTCAAATTTGAGCTAGCAGTAACAGGCGCCACAGCGGCTTCTCCGGCCCGGAAACCGTGACGAGTCGTGACCAAGTCGTGACTCGCACCGTGGCTGCCACTGGCAAGTATAGTTTTCTTCAATTCTCATGTGTTGGAGAACTTGAATGAAAATATACTTTTAGGCCTTTGGATTTCTACCCTATGACCTGACTTATCCTCAAACGGGCTCACAGGATCTCTAGCTGAGTGTTAGGCGCCAGGCTGTCTGTCAAAGTGTCACTCACTCGTACAGCGCTTGAGAGCGTCGGTGCTCAGCGCTCAACCTTAACATCAACATCTGTCAAGATGCTCTCAGTATTCCAACCTTTGTCTCTATTAGCTGGAGCTCTGGCTTCTGTGTACCTTGGACCGACCTTGGACATCTTTCTTTGCGTCAGAATTGAAGTCTGCTTCAATTTCTTCGTGAACGCTTCAGAAACAATTATTGCTTACAGGGCATAAAAGCTTAGATGTTTGTCAATGACATCTTGTGTGGCATGATGCCAGCATTGACGTTTTCTATAGTGTCTAAGCTTGGACTAGCCTCAGATTATGTACAGTAGTATATAAACCCTGAGGTTTGGGCGTCTTCCCTCTTCCTTCTTTCCTCTGCTTCATTCCCTACTACATTCTATTCCTCTTGTCTGTTTCCTCTTGTCGGAGTCTCAGCATGCATTGGATCTCGATAACTCGCTACGTTGCCCTCGGTAAGATCATCCTCTTGCTATACTTATTTCTCAATCTCTGAAGCTTTTCGTCGCCAGGACTCTCTCTTTTCTTCTCAGTTGTTGTCCTGGGTCTCACTGCGCATACATTGAACACTAGTCTTATCTTCAATCGATACTTTGACGTCCAGCCCCTCGCTATTGTTGCGTCAGTGTTCGGACTAATTTTTCTATCAATATTGTGAGTCTATGAGTCCTCCGTGCTACCTTCTGTAATGGTTAACCTCTGCTTTCATCTAGTCTTGTGGTTGGCGCCATTCGTAGAGGCTCTTGGATGACGATGATCGTAACAGAATTGTGTTGTCTGGGTCAGTTACTTCCACTGATGTGCTCTTACTATGCTGATATCTTGAACCCGGCAAGGACTACTATGCGTCTTTTTCATAGCCACCTCAGCGCTTGCCACTCAGTGGCTGGCTCTTCTCTATGGAGTCAGTTGCGGTGATGTCAGGCTTGGCTGTGCGTCTTTGCAGTCATATCATTTAATAACGGACAGATCATACTACTCTCTATAACTAGCTATTGACCAAACATTCTGCCACGAATTGACAGCCATCCAAGGTCTCTCATTTGTCATTTGGATCACTCGTACGCATCTTTCTCTATCCTTCGTTGAGTATACGCCAAACCCATTTTGTCAGTGCTGATCTACACCATCACTCTCCTGGTGCTCAGCATAGTTGGAAAATCTCGCGGAAATCATATTTTTAGGCTGAGCGTTGCCGAAGCTCCCTTCTTCATCCATTCAAATGAAGTCACCGGTACTTCTTCAGAGATGATTTCGCAACCGCATTTGGCTCAGGCTGCTCATACCACGCCCTCTTATCAGCTCCAGACTCCCCAGCCGCATAACCTAGCGCATACCCCTGCCCCTACTGTTAATACCATGACCCCTCCGCCAACCCAAACCGGTAGCGTTTATCATGGACAAGCAATCTTGTAGTCAGTAGTCTGGATACTTATGTGCTTCATGCAAAGGTTTCTTCTCCTAATGAACTCTCCTATTCAATAACATTATTTATTGTTCATCGGCCTGTGGGCCACTCAACAAATTGTTGATCCGGCTTGTCCTGACGCCACACTGAATTCCGTCCCCATCTCGTCCCGTCCAGCAGACTCGCACGACCCAGGTGCTTGGTATCCTTCAAGATGTAACCAAGAGCGAGCCCATACAAGTCCTTTGACAATATCTTATGCTGCGCGAGATCCTTGGATCTTGCTGAATGTCTCATCTCCATGGGTTCAGGTCGTGCAACTACGGGTGAAGAAGATGACTTATAATAGTCCTACTGAACGTCCGAGAGCCAAGGAGGCTTTGACGGAACTCAAAGCCGCTACATGGCTGAAGACTTCATTACTGGAGACGCCCTGGGTATTGAGATATAAGATGTTCCTTCTTGAGCGTGGGTCTTGTAGCCTCTCTGAGAGGTCTTTTACCTTCCGTTATTGAAGAGGATGTGAGGCAGATCGAACAAGTTGGCCATCCAGGAATCATGCAATGCATAGGAAATAACGATGACTCCTTGCAGCCAAATTTGAATGCCATACATGCACAACCACCAAGTACAATCACATACAAGATCCATGCAAAACGGTACTCAATCTAAGTGGTCATCAGTGCTCCGTTACACCTCTTAAGATTTCATCTCAAAACTCACAAATATCGATAAATTATTTGGAAATAGGTGCCGCGGGACCTTTTCCTACATAACACCCTACCTCGGGACTCCATACATATTCGTGTTCTAAGATTCCCGTCAGAGTTCGGAAGGCCTCTGCGTTCGCAAAAGGCACCCCCGTTCTCGGGTCCAGATATTTCGCATGTGTTCCTGTGATAGGACAGGTTTGTTTCGGTCGACCTGCCAGCCACGTGTAAAGAAAGAGCCAACGAAGATGACATGATTAGCAGACTTACTCAGGGGCCGTCCTTTCCCCGTGTACACTTTGACCTCGTTCCAGTTGACGTGGTTGCCAAACATAGCCGTCATAGTCTCTGACCACGATGGTTTCGGTCCTTGCCGTTCCGTGTCTTCGTGTACAACGTAGTTCTTCGCTACCTTCTCGATGCGTTCGATCGGAGCTTGAGGATGAGTAACGTAGGACATGTACGGGTTGAACTGGTTCGGAGGATTCGCAGACGACGTAGCGGGAGAATAGAACGCATATCCGCCCTGGCCGTACGGTGTTGTGTGATGCCCACCGAAGTTGTAGGTGTACGGCGGTCTTTGTTGTACTGGTGGTGCGGGTGCCGGCGCAGGCTCCGTAACCTTGATCTCTTCGGACTTGCTGACCCAACGGAGGAGAGGACCTTCTACGGTAGCTCGTACGACGCGCGCTCGTTTACGCTTTTCTTCCTCGAGGCGTAGATAGTCTCTGTGCTCGACTATGTTTCCTTCTTCGTTGTCCAGAGCGCGGGCGATCAACTCGTCCTGGGTGAGAATGCGAGTCGTATTCTTGAAGCGTTTGGGTATTTGCAGAGCCTGTGCGGTAGAGATAAGCAAGGTGCACGGGTGTGGAATGGTTGCCACATACCCGTCTTTCTTCCGAAGCGATGACTCTCTTGACGTGTTCCGATGTGCTCAGAATGGTGTGCCTCCGCTTACTCTGGCGGACTTTTGTTGAGAGGGCGCCGTTGTCGTCTGCAAGAGCTTCCCCGGTAGCGGCACTGATAGCAGAGCCCAGCGAAGCGCGTCGAGAAGGTCTTCCTGGGCCGCGCTTCGGCTTGGGTGAAGATGGTCCTGCTTGGGGATTGAATGTTACCTTCTGGCGCTCGTGAGCGGCAGCGGTAGCCTTTTCGACGCGTGTACGAGCTGCCTAAACACGATTGTAGCCAGTTTTTATGACACAAAGTTGAAGAACAAGCGCACCTTCCTGGCTTGTCTTTCTTCGTACCTGACTTCCAGGTCGCCTGTGCCTTCTTCTTGAGCTGCGGCTTCTTCGTCTGTGCTCTCAAAATCAGATTCAAATTTGTCCTCTTCATCTGTAACACAGCCACGATAAGAATATTCGTCTGATCTGAGCAGGAAAGATACGAGCATTTGTCAACAACAAAGTCTACGTCGTCCTCAGCGTCTTTGGCTTCCTCAAGCGCCATTTCGGCTAGGGCAGCCTCCATTCTGTTGCCTGCAGTGCTTCTGCGCGGTCTTCGAGCGACGAGCGACTCGATATGCTCTGAAGTTAGATCGGACATCGTCGTTCATGAAAGAGGAACTTTGGTATGAGTCATTTATCTGACCGAATTGTGTATGGCGCGTGTGGCGGCGATGAGATCAACGTGTCTCCGGCCATTGATAGATTCTGCCTCGTTATAGGCAGGGACATTTCATCTACTACTTCAATACGAGCTCCATATGTGAAGCTTTGAGGATTAACGACGATGTCTTCATTTGGTCGCACAGAAAAAAAACACGCATAGCTATCTCCTTCAGCAAACTCGCTGTCTTTCCCTCTTCCAGAATATCAGGCAAATAAGCAGCATTCTCAAAGCATTCTTGGGTCTGATCGACTACGCGTGATACTCTTTGCCATCTTTAGTGAATCTGACGAATGATGGTGTGAGTCCTGTTCTAATATACAACGAAAGAAAGCCATGCTGACCGATAGTCCCATTTCTCTGATAGCGACGGTTTGCTGATCAAATCCCAGTAGGCAGCCGCATGGACTGGTCCACTGGCTCTGAAGACTGCTGGCGGAGGTGCATTACCGTCATCCCCGACCAGGTGAGCATAATGGAATCTGGTCCATGGAGAAATTAGCTCACACGTCCTGGTCAATATGAAGAAGAAAACTAACCCAATGCCCTCATTATTGTACGAGTCCGAGAACAGGTGCATAAGATACGCGCCCATTACTTTCTGAGTTCCCAGAACAAGGTATTTGCCAGCGACAGAGGGCAACCATGGGATGATGTTTCCCGTAAAGATGAAGGCCTTCGGCACTGTTTTCTCCTTCGTCCGGAAGCCTTGAAGAGCTTGTTGAGCTGCGGCATACAATCCCGATACCATGCCCAAGTGTCCGTCGTATGTTTCTTGCGGAATGGATAGGGGATCATTTGGTGAAGGAGGACCGTGGAATACCGCAGCTAGAAAAGGAATTGGGTCAGCCGCAGGGGAAAGACAAATAGGATGCGATGCTCAGACCATTGAACACCACAACATTGGGAGCGCCAATGTCTCGATCAATGGTCGCGAATGCGTCTAAGATGCTTTGCGGGACGCTCGCGTCAACTGTCACAGGATAGAGCCCCTTCTTCTTGATTGTGTCAACGTCGGGATGGCGAGATCCAACAGCTACGCGATAACCCTCAGATTTAAGCTTGATAGCAACAGAGTGTCCGACATTTCCACCAGATCCGATTATGAAGGCGACTTTGAGGCTAGACATTTGGTTGAACAGTGTGGGGTCGGATTGGGGAATTGAAGATCTGAGCACAAGAAACGCAAGTTAAATAGGCCTTTAAGGTGGTTCCTTATCTTAGTCATGTAGATAGGCGTTGAGAGCTTAATAAGTCGGGTCTCTGTCAGCATCATTGGGAAACTTGGAACTGTCAGACTATAAGTACTAGAAGTAGATCGCTGAGTAAGGCATTCTTCCAATGGAGGTCCTCATTTAATAGAAAAATCGAGGGCGCTACGAGACCAAGAGGCGTTCTAGCATGAGACAGAAACTGGTATGTGGTGCAGGGCTTCCTGCCCGAATACTGACAACGTGGAAGACGGTTGGAGACGCGTCGTCACGGTAGTCACATTTCGTCACGAAGTTCATTTCCATTCTTGGATTTTCTCCGTCATGGCGCGTAAGGCAAAATTTATACCAACTGGCCCGTCCCACCTTTCTCGAGTCATTGCCCAGCTACAAGCGCGTCCGAAGCTGGAACTGCCTGGACTACGATATTTGAAAATTGCTTTTGCGGAGAAAAACAATCATTTCGGCTCACGGTAAGACACTTTTTTCTGCAGGTGTCAGCATCCTGAGCGCCAGTGGACAGACATTTCGTGAAAGACCATCTCCCCCGCATACGCTATGCTAACCCTGACCTCCAAATAGTAGTCGAGAGGGTACCGAAGACCAAGGATGAGCACTGGAGACCAGAAATGGAACTTCGTTTTCGTGCGTTTACACCTTATGATTTCTAACAAGACCTCACTGTTATGGATGCAGAAAACGGGCAGGACCAGTCCATTGACCTAGAAGGCAAATGGTCGACGGGTATCCTCCGCCAACTCATGGAAACCGCAGGTGGTGAACCTTGGCAGAAGTGGAAAGTTCAAGCTGCGCGCGAACAGATCCCAATCATTCCTGAGGAGGCTGAGGGTGTTCTTGAACCTGAGTCTTCAAGGCCGGCTGAAGATATCCCCACACTTAAGCAGTATCGTGCGACGTTAAGGGCTGCTTCAGCTTCGGCGGAGTCGAAGGAGGGAGGAAAGGGCAAGAATATTGACCCTAGTAAGATGGAACAACCATCGCAAAATGCAGCTACACAGCCTAGTGCATAGGTCCGCATCTAATTTTATCACAGACTTGCCATTAGTTTGAACCTTCTAAGACATGCACTCTATTCATGGGCTTCTTTTCCGCCGATGACGCTAAGTTATTTTTTGCGAATACAATAACGAGCTCGACAGGAAGATCTGCTAATCAATCCTCTGATCTATTCTAAGTGGAAGGAAAAGGGTACGTCTGCCGTTGGGACTCCTCATGTATGGTCGACTGATCCGCATCGTAGTTGCCAGAACGCCTCGACCTTTTACTGAATCTTCTATTTGACGCGGCCAACGTGAGACTATCTCCTGCACATTGCGGCTCTCTCATAGCAGCCGCTGAGAACACCAACGTCTTGCTTTCTTCCCCGGTCCCGAGCAAGTACCCCTTGCTAGATACTTCGGTGGCCAGTGATTACGTTGACTTGAGAATCCTGATCTAGTCGCCGTCAAAGTTTGTGGTTTGTCTTTCGCCCAGGGACATTATATTTATTATTCGTTTATTCGCCACTCCCAAACTGTGATATCGGCTGACTCAGTCTGGCTTCGAGAGGCTATCGTTATGTTCAATGGACATGCTGACTTTTTGATCCGATTTCTCCAGAGCGTATGCTCTATTGTGTTGCGCGTCTTGGTAACCGATGATCTATTACCGTGCTCAAGCCGTGCCAACCTCAATACTGAGCCCAATTGCAAAGTTGCGCAAGCGTCCGCGTGCGGAAATTTCCGTGAAGGTCCTGCACAATATCACCAAAGAAACTCCCAATTTGTGCTTCACCGCCTTGGTCTAAGCGCGGTTACCTGTTAACGCTCTGCGCTCAGCTCGTATTAACACACAACCCTCTTTCCCTCGTCTGGGGCTTTCTATCTAGCATCCTGTAACTCTTGGACGTTTCGTGGCGGAACTTTCTAATGATGGGCACTTCCGGTCCGTGAAACTTGAAGACAATAAGAGTTGACTCCAAATCTAGCAACTCCCCAAGGCAATAGATCAATTTACCCTAAGCTTTTGACGAAATATCTATCGGTCCGCTCAGGGTGTATCATGCAGGTTCTCTGTCAGCTTTGGGGAAGATGTTTAGAGCGACGCGTCTCCGTTGTCTGGAAGATCAGGACCAGTCACCAATACTACTATATAGTACACAGGCCTGCAAGCCAAAAAAGATTATTTAAATGCCTCGGATCTTCCGTCTATCAGGAACAATCGCGTCGAGCCCCCACAATATACAGTCTATCACATTGAGAAGCGAGATCTTCGTGCTTATTGTCTTTGTCGGTTCATACATACCATTATCGCTCCCATCTGACTTCTTTTCCCGCGCTCAGGTGGAATCGGTTATCTCTCTTATTGTCTTCGGTCGAACTTAGTCAGGACAGCTCATATCCAAACGCAGTCTTGTTGACCGGATGTCTCATTAAACAATTGGGACGCCTAAAAAAGGCTGGCGATAACAATTAGAACGCATGATACGTTATACCGAGGTCACAGTATAAAAAGGTTTCCACTTTGGAGGACTAATTCCTCATTCCGCTGCCTTCTTCGCCTTCGCTCCTCTGCCAGACCCGCCCTCTTCATCTAAACGTAAACCAAGTAGCAATGGACTCCTTCTCCACCATCGTCTCTTCCTTCTTTGGCGTCGAGAAAGCCGACGACGTCTTCGTCCCATCAGTACCCGCTGACGAGGAGACCGGCGGTAACGGCCAAGAGGCTAACTGCACTGTTGCATGAGCGCGTTCTATATCATCTTCAGACTATCTATCATGCATATTGTAAGTGCCCATGTCCCCCTCTCGTGGTCTTGCCGTTGTGACTCTCTTCCCACAGTAATCGACTATCAATTATGCTTTCTGTTTTCTAATCGCACGCATGTCGACTCGCGTTGCGCATGCGTCCTATACGACGCGACATCTTATCTTTTTTTGAGCGCCCATTGAGTGCACTCTGTTTGGATCACTTCGACTTTCTTGGTTTGGGGGTTGCGGGAGTTTCACTGGAGGGCTTGGGACGATCATTTGTATCTTCACAAGTAGTAGCATTAGCATTAGTAAAGAGCCCTTCGTCAGGCATTCAATCTGTACCATCAGGGCTATCTTTGGCTTCCTTCGTACTGTCGGAAGTAGCAGTGAAGGCTTCATCGCGTCCCGGCGGTGGCGCTCAAAACGTGAAGACAAGACAGGACCCGTGACGCCTCGCCACCATTTCCATAGAAATAATCGGTTTGAAATATTTCGTGAACGTCGTATCCAAGACAACCTTGTTGGCACGTACCTCGCTTCCGCTGAGACTGCGGCGTGCATGAAGGCGCCACATACACTGTGGCGTAAGAGACAGGATGTCCTGGAAGACCCAAATCTATTGACATCCATCCAAGCAACAAAAAAAGATACCGGTGTGGTACAAAGTAGTAAACGACAGAGATAAGAAAAGAATGAGTTCGTCGGTGTGGAATACAAATTTTACACCATAGTGACTTTGTAGTCACTATCTGTCTTTGCGCTTTTGTCGTCCCCTCCCATGGCATACGGGTGCTATCAAATAGAAAATCGTCAGGAAAGATAACAGGAAAGAGGAGGAGGAGGAGGAAGGACGGACGCTATAAACAGGGTCGGCAACCGTCTCCATCTGTGTGCGGACCTGGATTCCGCCTATGTTACCCAACCCCACGCTGTCATCCCTGGCAGTGTGCGCTCTCCTGGGCACTGTTCGGTGAGTGTACTCCTGACTAGAACTTTGCCCAGGACCGCTGGCATGGACTGCACGAATGTTTCTTCTGGCGTTGAGTGTCCACATCATGGAGATGGCGTAAAGCTTGGGCATCATCTGGTTAAAGGCAGTCGAGATGATTTTGTCGTCCCCGGTATAGACTGGGAGACAAATTTAAATAAGTGAGGGAGTGCGAAAAGAGAGAGGAGTGCTTACTCTGGGAGAAGATCAGGTTGAACATGGCACTACACAAAATACGTGAGATTTATAGGTGTATGAAGCATGGTCGAGACAAACCACAAAGCAGCAGGCGCAGCCGTCTGGAAGGTGAGTCGCACGAGGGCAGAGATAATGCCCACGGTTCTGCGTAACAATATAATGAGCAGCGGAGTAAAACTATTGTATGAGGGGGACATACTGAGGCAGGACATTTCGCTTTGACCGCAACAAGAAGTAGGCAGTCGTCAAAGACAGCAGAACGTCACCAGCTACAATTCATTGTCGGCCAATGAAACAAAAAATTCGTCGGCAGGACGCACCAAAGACGGAGCTGAGATGACAAGCAACTATAAAGAAATTCGTCAGTTTACAGCTTGGCAAAAGGAGCAAACGACGTACACCAAACACCGATGATGTGGGCTTCACCCAGAGTGATATAATATGTCTGTAATGTTTCATCAAACACACGTTACTTGTTCATGGAGAAGACCACTTACCCCAACGACGATAGCAACGAATGCGAAGCCAAAAATGACCGCCAGGGGCACGACGACGAACCAGCTTCTCGAAATGACATATAGTCGATAACAGAAGTAGGTCTGAACGTAGAGTCCGATAACTGCAACCATCAAGGGGTTTCCGGACTGCCACCACTTGACGTAGTTGAGCAGGATGGCACCTTGCAGATCCATGAAGTGCAGAATAAGCTGGATCCAGATCAGAGCACTAGAAATTGGTGAGTGGCGCGACATAGAGCACAGCAAAAGAGGCGCTACAAAGACTGGATCGATTTCAGAGTTGTGAGGAAGGCGAGACCAGCGACCGCAGACTTGATGACCAGGTTGTCATCCGTGTACCAGCTAACGTAGTGGGAGAACTACGAGAGTCAGCCTTGGACCTCCCTAGAAAAGTCACGAAATAATACCTGGCAACACAAGATACCCTGCAAGAAAATCTCCATATAACACCCAACCAACTGTTCGGTCGTGTCGCGTCAAATTTTTGAGAGAACGAGACGAAGAAAAAACACACACCCAAGGGCCTAGCAGAAAGACAGCTTGATAACGCTCCTCTGGAGTCATCATCTTGGGTAAAAGTGAAGAGGCGACGGTATGTTGGCCAAGTAATCATGGGAACCTTTAAATCGCAACGGAAACATGCGCGCCGGCCTTCCAATGCCAGATCTGGCCCCTCTTGGAGGCATTTGATATGGCGGGAAGAGTGATCGGCAGGGGAAGCCACCATGTGGTATAGAAGGCGGGAGTGGTCCTCTGTGGTACTTAGACTAGCTGCCTCGAAGGTCCTCTGCATTTTGGTACGAGAGCATTGGAGCTTCGAGAGGAGCTGTCCTTCGCTCAGTGCGGTGTCCATATATGACATGCATGCGACTCATATTGGGAGATTGATATCTGAAAATGATGACGTTAGAGCGGCGTCGCTGCCGCTGGGAATTTAGAAAGTTCAAATAGTGTATCGACAACTGGTATTACAAAGTTGATGGGTGAAATTGAACGCCCCGCCAAAAGGTCGCATTAGTACCGGCGTTGGAGTGCGCTCCACTGCCACGAGCCCTTGGTTAGGTTCAACATTTGCCAGGTTCGAGAATCTCAGGGGCTAGTACAGCGTTTGTGTACATCTATGTGGAAAGTTTTACGAATCGACCCCGGAGGCTGCAAAGTTTCCCCTACCCGACATGCCCGATTCAGGACCAATCAAAACTCGATTTCTCAAGGACAATCCAATTAGCCGACGTCGGACGAGTACGGGAGACATGCAAGAACGGAGGCCAGTAGACAGGGGGGACTGGTGAAACTGAGCAGATAGTTGCAAGTGCGCAGAGTCGGCAGAGTCAACGCGATAAGACGTCGATGATTTGACAAGGTACAGGTGAGTCACGATTGGTTACTATAAAGGGGCATTTGCGCGGGGCGTACATATGTGGCGCAAAATTTAGGTAAATGATATTTCTTCTGTTCTCACCTCCAAAGAGCCTGTGGAATGGACTTGATGTAACAATAATATTGGCAATGCTTCCCAGTCATTTGGCCCTACTATAGGGGACCATATGGTCAGCCTGAGATTGTGGCGTTGGTGGTTACAGGAAGCTGGTCCTATACGGTACCAGAGGAACCGCAGACGATAGCTTGCTGATGTCAGAAAATGATAGAACCAGGATTGCCCTGGTGGGGACATACTCATATCGACCTCACGAGGTGCTACATCTCTCTCTTCAATTTTTGTCAGCCTTACTTGATTTCGCGTTATGGGTCGCGGGCGTATGATGAAGCGCTCGGAATCAAGTGACAAGCATAACGTATGGGCTGATGCCTCTTGGCCCTCAGAAACTCTTGTGCAAAAATTCCACGGCAAGTCAAGACAAGAACTAGAGCGCGGCGGTAACCTGTACGCCACTATTACTTAACTTCCCACGCAGAGACAACGGAGACACTAACTGGAATCTCCAATTCCGTGACAAGAAAAGCCACTTTAGAGAGAATGATGCGTCTATAACCATTACTTAAGTGCCACATAACAAAAGGAGAAGGAAAAAAGTGTCTAGGCTAGCGATAGATTTCAAGAGTTCATACAATCCCACCAGTAGGAGAAAGAGGGAAGAAGGGGCAACGATTGTTCGTTGGCGGTTACTTCCCACCAGAGGTCTTGAACAAGACCAATCCACCAAGGGCGATTCCGTAGCCTAGGAGAAACAAGGAGAGATATTAGAGAAGATGGAAGGAGACGGGAAGACACTCACCGAGTACTTGCAAAGGTGTCACCGTTGACCCAAAGATCAGGACGGAGCCTGTGATGAGGAGGATATCCTTGAATACACCCGCCAGAGTAAGCACGAGACCACTTCCCACACCGACGAGGAACACGGCTGCGACGTTCAGCAGGAACGCGACGAACGCGTTGCTCAGCAAGATCAAGGGGCCGATTCTAGAGAGCTCGTAGAAAGGCTCGAGACCTTCGGTGAAGGGCAGGAAGAAGAGGTTGATGACGGCGCATACGGGTGCGTAGTAGTGCAGCGAGACCAAGGGATCCATCTTCATGCCGTGCAGAAGGATCTGAATCATGACAAGCCGGGAGGCTTCGAACTAGTGCACTTGTTAGCAGAGGGTGCGGATAGGGAGGATATGGACGTACGGCAACTGCCGCAGCTTGAGTGAGGAAACCCAAGAGGTTAAACTTGAGCTCGCCGTGGGAAGCAAGAGCTACACCGGAAGAAATCATGAAGACGATTACGGCGAGCTTCTTGGAGGGTTCTTGGATACGGAACGTCCAAGAGATAAGCAGGATTGCTACGGGTGTGAATGCCTGTGAGGTCGCAATTTATTAGTAAAGGGGCGATTTCGACGGGCAGATGGGACCGGTATGAGACCTTCAGCATCTGGATGTACGACACGCTAAGGTAAAGATAGGCGGTGTTTGATAGGATTAAGCTGCCGCTGAACAAGAGGCCAATAGGGAGGATAGATTTAGCGAACATCTCCTTGGTCATGTTGATGTCTTTCGTGCCATCTAAGAGGTTGGTCGTGCGTTGGAGGATTCGTGTCCCAATGGCCTAAACCGGAGTCAATGATATGGTCTCTCAGCTGAATAGGGGGAAACTGACGGCGAAAGTGAGATGCCATGTAACGGTGAAGACCGGATACTTGAAGTTTCTTGAATTATACAGATAGTTGTTATAAATGATGACAGTAGAAGAGAGAACGATCCAGATCGGAATAATGGCCGCTGGACTGAGCTTTGGTTTCTTCAGGACAGGGGTGGAAGCAACAGCGGGGGAAGGTAAGGGCGTATCGGCTCCGGAGAAAGCATCCTTTGTTTCTAGAATTTGAGAAAGCTCCTCTTCCTTCGCAAGATTGGGAAGAGAGGGTTTTTCTTCGTGGGATGACATGGTGGTAAGGTTAAAGGAGGATACAAGAAAAGCTGAGACAGTCAGTATTCAACGTCAGCATTTAGTATTCAACATGACATTTGGAATGAAAAGAATCATACAGCGACTAAGGTTAAATATTTGGATGAAACTTATAGCTCGAAAGCCAGAAGGACAGTGATATGGACGGGGAAGACTCCAGGAAAGGCTGAGACCACGTGGTTTCAACGATGGACTGGTATTTCCGTTTCTGGACAGACTCTCAGACGAAACGATGGCGAGCCTTCAAGGGTACGTCGACAGGCGCGTCCTCCTTGTCCTGCAAGATGGGAGAGCAATTGTCGTATGCAGTCCGCCCTTATACTTCCTCTATATTTCTATAATATCTTTCTTTTAGGGAATACTCGCAGGCTATGATCAAAAGTCCAACGTCGTCCTCTCAGAATCAAAAGAAAGAGTCTACAGCATCGACCAAGGCGTCGAGGAGATCCCCCTCGGTTTATATCTCGTAAAAGGAGATATGATGTATGTTATGTTCTCTTTTCATCTCATCATCTAATTCTCTTTCAGTATTCTCATCGGTGAAATCGACCAAGCCTTGGATGATGCTGTTGACCTCGATACAATACGCGCTGAGCCATTACCGCCCATCCGTTATTAGTTGGCATCTGTTGTCCTTTTTATACCGCCATGGTACGCTCCGCAGGCTGTCCACCATCGCGTTGCCTCAGTCTGCCTCGCTCCAGTTCGGTTGGTTTGTTAAGGGATTGAGGAAAAGCGCGCTGGGTAGCAGCAGAGAGAGAGAGAGTAGCGAGACTTGTGCCACGATCACAAATACCCACCTGTCCATCCTCTTGAGAGACTATGTATGTATGTCATATGCAATCCAAACGAGCATGGCGCGGCTAATCTATTCCTTTCTCCTGTCGAGTGCTGGTTTGTTATCTTTTCAACTGTCGAAATGTTGTATGCATGAGAGAGAGCACATGCTGGCAAAGTTCAAACGTCCTTCCTTCTTCCGCCTATTTGATAAGTAGGCACAAATCTCTCGCATCCCTGCATGATCTCGTTCCTTGAGAGTGCAGGGTCGCCTGTGTTCCGCTGCGAGTGTCCTGAACGTTCTCGTTATTTCAAAATTCTACTTATTATCACGGCACTGGGTAGGTCCCTTTGTCAAGAGACGACTCCGGGCTCCGTTGGTTGCGAGGATACACTGGTGTTGCAAATTTCACTTGCAATCACATCAATTGCAACAAGACCACCTACTCGCTGCATGGTCTTGGCTCTTTCCCCATACCGTGGACACTGGACTGGACTTGTCAAGTTGCTCCCATAAGTCAAAAAGTACTGGCTACTGAGGCTTCCTACTATACATCCACAGAAACAGTCAAAGGTCTAGCAGCGATGTAGGACATGTAAAAAAAGAGTCCTTCTCATAAGTTAAATATATGTACTCGCGACCGAGCCCTCCTGATATAGTACACGAAATGAAAGAACGTTTTTAATCAAAGCAAAAAAACAAAGAGCGATGGTACAGAAGACACATAAATACCCCCGCGAGGTCCTATGTAAGAAAGAGAGGGAAATACAACACGGCGTTTTTTCACACGATATGAGTAGTCTTGTAGTCATCCGTCCTCGGGGTGGCCACAGGCTGGGTGAACACCCCACCGTCGATCTTGTCTTTATCTTCTCCCGTTTGATACGCCTGCGTCCACAGAACAAAAATAATCAGTACAGAGGGACGAGGAACGAAGAGGGGGCAGACGAGACTCACGCTACGCTCACTGCGATAATCGGCATCCGCGACGGTCTCCATCTGCGTCCTGACCTGAATACCACCGAGATTGCCCAAGGCGACGCTGTCGTCGGCCCTCCTGCGTAAGGTGCGTTCGTGACTGGAGGTCATGGCGCTGGGGCCGCTGCTTCCATTGTGAACGGCACGGATGTTGCGGCGCGCGTTGAGGGTCCACATCATGGAGACTGCGTAGAGTTTTGGGAGCATCTGATTGAATGCGGTGGAGATGATTTTGTCATCCCCGGCATAGACTGGGTAAGGCTTGGTTAGCTAGCTGTGAAGGGAAAAAGGAGGGAAGGAGCTTACCTTGGGAGAAGATAAGGTTGAACATGGCGCTATAAGGACAGACAACGTGAGCAGTCATGTCAGGAGAAATATGGTAAAAAGACCGTACCATACTGCAGCGGGAAGGGCGGTCTGGAAGGTGAGTCGAACAAGAGCAGAGATGAGGCCCACGGTTCTGGGTAAAAAACACAATAAGCAGAGACGCGGGACTATGAACAGAGGCGGACATACTGAGGCAGAACGTTCCGCTTCGACCGCAATAGGAAGTAGGCCGTCGTCATGGACAGGAGAACGTCGCCAGCTGCAGTATCTTGCCGATCAGTGTCAAAATTAAGCCGACGGGTCCGATGGACGCACCAAAGACGGCGCTGAGATGACACGCAACTGCGCAGAGAATAATTAGTTGACAGCTTGGCGAAAGGGTGGGAACAAAAGACATACACCAATCGCCAATGACATCGGCTTCACCCAGAGAGATGTAATATGTCTGTGACATTTATTTCATCAGGCACATGGTCCCTGTCCACGGAGGGGGCCACTTACCGCGACGATGATGGAAACGAAGGCGAAGAGGAAAATGACCGCCAAGGGCGCGACGACCCACCAGGTCTTCGATATGACGAAGAGTCGATAACAGAAGTAGGTCTGTACGTAGAGCCCGATGACCGCGACCATCAAGGGGTTGCCGGACTGCCACCATTTGAAGTAGTTGAGAAGGATGGCGCCTTGCAGATCCATGAAGTGCAGAATGAGCTGGATCCAGATTAGAGCACTGTGCAGTAAAAGAAGATTAGAAGCGTATATGAGGTGGAGACCAGGAACGTACAATGATTGGATAGACTTCAGGATCGTAAGGAAGGCTAGACCGGCGACTGAGAGCTTAATGAGGGGGACATCGTCTTTATACCAGCTAACATAGTGGGAGAGCTGAAGGGAAGTGAGCCTCATTTGTATGCATGACTCGGAGGGCCAGGACGAACCTGGCAGCAGATAATTCCCTGCAAGAAAATCTCGATGTAGCAGCCGACCAGCTATCCACCTTCGGGTCAGAAAACACTTCCTCTCTAGGATCAGAGACCGAGAAACGTACCCAAGGGCCTAGCAAAAAGACGGCCTGATACTCCTCCTCTGGGGTCATTGGCATTTTGAACGGAATAAGGAGAGAAAGAAGCAGTAGCTTTGAGAACGTTTGTGCAAGGTACCCTTTATATACGTGCGCGGATAGTTCCCTACTTTGAGATTAGATCTGGCAGGAAGATGATCGGCAGGGGCACATGCGCCAAAAGGTTCTGATGCTGGAGAAGCGCTTTACACTGATGGGCCGGCGAAGGGTCGGGGAAAGGGTTTTTCTGGTACAGGTCTGGAAGAGTCTGTCAACGACCCTTACAAGAGCGGAAGTTCGCATGCAGTAGGTCGCCACAGACCGAGTGCCGCGGAAACACGCAAAGAGCCAGTTGAAGCGCGTCAGCACATGGAAAAATCGAATTTGAATCTCGAGAATATGCAACCCGCTCAGACATCATAGGGCTATAAGATAAGGAATAGGAGGCGAAGAAACGTTGTCGAGTGGCTTTGATTAAAATTGCCGCTTCCTCCGTCAGACGTCCGATCGTCCCCATCGATAGGACACGCAGACAAAGTTGCAGTAAACAAACTTTGAAGTCAAGTGGCCCGTTCGAGCTATCTTATCCCCAACGCAACGCGTACTACGGCGATTGACTCGGATGAAATAGCTAGCTGGGTGACATCGGCACATTCCATTAGGGGGCAGGCTCAGTCCAAGCAATTAGACTAGAAACGACAAAGAAATGAAGAGGAAAAATATCGAAATTTGAGGATACTTGAATTCTGGTATGGAAAGTGTGCTGATGGAGCCTCATGGAACTTCAAGCTTCAAGTACCTGGAGTCTGATTTTGGTCTGATTCTGGACTCAGTCACAGTGAACTTTGTTACGCCGCCCGTGTGACGATTTCCTTATTTGGCATTGTAAGATTTTCATGCCAACTTGATGACGATGGACGCTAAGGGGAAGGAGGTGTGGGAAGAAGAAAGGTTCTGAATCATAGTGGAACTCGAAGCGTAAGTTGGAGATTGTTTCCAGAGGACAAAGCTCACCAGAATTACATTCGTTTGTCGCTTCATTTCGATGGTGCCAGTGGCGGTGCATATGAAAGACCTTGAAAATTTTATTAAACATGAACTTTGAAGGATCAGAAGTATCTTGAAACAAAACAGAAGATCTGAAGGAAAATGTGGAGGAGGATCGAGGAGGACTCTTCCCTTCGATCCCGACAGCTGGGCATCATCACGAGCAGAAGAACACGAGGATCAGAAATCCACATACGCCAGGCACATACCGGACCCCGACCGGGAGCGTTTGCAAAAGGATTTTCTGCACGAATATTCCTCGCTATGTACGCTCAGTCCATCACTGGGAGGTGGTGTTCAGTCGCCGGACCGTCGGTGTTCACGGCGGGTTCATTGTCCAATGAAGGGCGCACCTAGAGGCGGGAGTGCATTGTGTCTGTCAGTGATGAGCGCTTGAGGCTCTTGGACATTTTGCTGTGGACATGTGTCCTTGAGTGTTTATAACCAGACCAGTATGTAAGTAAGACCCAGATATAACGTGGCGTTGGAGTTGAATCGGTCATCTGGTTGAGTACACCCATGGAAGCATATGGAAAAAAGGGCCGAGCTTGGGACGTTGGGGAAGAGACGTATGTACCTCCATGGTTCTCCATGTTGAAGGGAAAAGATTCTTTTCAAAAGAGCAAGCCAGTAAAATTCACAGCCAGGGGAATAGAGCGGGAGAACGGGCGCCATGTCGGGACGAAATAGTCATAGTGATGAGCTAACCTATTAAGACAGCATGAATTCGACAGCAAGAATAGAAGGAAACAAGCGAAAAGAATTTAAGCAAAGACGTAACGAGTATCATAATAATTAAGAATAAGCTATATAGTGCGAGCTAAGTAGTAGAAATCGAATAAGTTGAACTGTGCGGTAGATGCCACGTGGAGTTGCTTTCTGATATTTTGATTGTGGCACCTGATTGCAACAGACGGTTGCACATCGACCAAGTTCTCATTCTCCTCACCGTTCTCCACGTCGTCCGTGCCAGCGACGACGACAAAATAAAGTGCACAGACGGTAATTACAAGTGTGATTAGAAAAGCGGAATAACTTAATTCATCACCATCTATTATCCTTTCTTCTTATAGACTTGCTCGTCGTTCATGGCAGTTCTCGCATCTCACGACTGGCAGCAAATGGACATTCCTTCAAATTCAAGTCCCGTACCGCGCTCTAATGACAGCTCACCGAGTAACAATGTTCACCAACAACAACACCAGCAGCAACAACAACAACAGCCTTATCCTTATCCACTTCAACAACAACCACAGGGCGCTTGGACTCCTTCCATCTCGGCTCAACCTTTCTATCCTTCTTTTTATCAAAATCATACTCAGCAGCAACCTTACCCTCAGCAGGCTCCGTACTTTGACCCTGCCAACGCTCAGCTCGCTCAATGGGCTTACCAACAGATGATGTACAATGCTCAGCAGGGTTTTCCGCAGCAGCAACCGCGCCAGACTCCCCCCAACCTCAACGGAATGGCTCTCTTGATTATTTTGCTCAGAATCAGATCAACCCGATGTTCAGTGCTTTTCCGAGCGGTACTCCTCCGCCGCCGAATCATCAACAACAGCAGAACGGCCAATACACTGGGTTTCATCCCTACCGACGTCCGAACAGGCAGGGCTCGCACTCAAACTCCGAACCAAACGACTGGCGTGCGGCAGCAGCTGCGCCAAACCCCCCTTACGCTCGCCCGGATGCATCTGGTTCCTCTTCGTCCGTGAACTCGTCACATAGTAGTCATCGTCAACGCACGGACAGCAATAATAGCACCAGCCGCAGCCGTAACACTAGTTCCCCTGCGTCTTCCCTGCCAGGATCGTCGCGCTCCTCACCTGCTCCACCCACATCCTCATCATCTTCGCCATCTCCAATTCCAGGTCCGCCACGCCCACACCACCGCAGTTCTTCCTCCTCCTCCGGATCTACTACTACTAACTCTAGTCGCCCGTCTGCCTCTCACTCACCACCTGCTGCTACCATATCTCCGCCATCATCCGCGACCCCACGGCCTGTTCGCCCCTCCCCCTTATCTCAAGGGAGCACCTTTACCGCCTCGGAGAAACGCATGTCCCGGGATGACAGCGATCTCGCCGCCATACTCGAGTCTCACTCCACACAGGGTTCTGGCCGCAGCTCGGGGCTAAAGGGGCGTCTCCGGAGAGCTCTCTCCTTCAACCCCGGTCAGGCTTTGAAAGAGGAGGACCCGGAGGAGGACGATGTGTCTATCAAGGCTAGTGCCATCGCCGCTGGGAAGAAGCCGATCAAGTCACCTGCACCAAAAGCGTCGGGGTCTGGTGCCGCTTCGGAGCCCGATGATGGTGCCTCGACTGCTACGGTACAGACACAGAAAAAAGAGAGGCAGGGCTGCGTCGCTGTTTAACTCCCGGTTGAACGCGAGCACGGATAACATCTCGCTCTCGTCCACGGTGTCGTCTGCCTCGGTGATGATTCGCAAGTTGGGATCGATGGGCAAGCTCGCGAGGAGGAACTCGTTAGCGGGGATCACGTCTTTGTTCAAGGACAAGGACAAGGATAAGAAGAAGAACAAGGAGAAGGAAAAGAGTGAGGCGAGTGAGGCGAGCGTATCGCATGTAACCGCTGAGCTCGAGCGAGGGGACTGGTCCGTCGGAACGGGAGGACCTGAGATGACGGGGTTGAGTCCCGCAGCGAAGCTTGCGCGGCAGCATACGCTCAGGACGAACGCGGAGAATGCTGCCAAGGCCAAGCTAGAGGCGGAAAGAGAGAAGGAACGGGAAAAGGAGAAGGCGGTAAAAGCCAATGGTGTCAATGGTGCTAGTGTCGCGGGGCCTGCCGTCCCTACTTGGGAGAGGAATACTGCTACTGGCCAGGGGAGTCAGTCCCCTGTCAAGGGTGGTGGAGGTGTGAGGGTCAACGAGGATGGGACGAAGGTGTTTGTAGAGGATGACGATTCCGACTCAGACAGTGAGCATCGCGAAGTGGTTGGGAGGAACTATGAAGGGCATGATAATTGGGACGATGATGATTGGGATGGGGATGAGGACGAGGATCTTACAATACGGATTGGGATGGAGAGGAATAGCGTGGATGATGAGGGATATGGAGAGGACGTGGAACCTTGGGCAGTCGATGTCAGGAGGAGCGCAGAAAGGGTCCGGCAGCCTGCAAAAGGCATTTTGAAGCGTAAGAACCTCTCTTTGTGCGAGAGATATGCTAACAGTTGTTGCTTCATAGATGCTGCCACCTATGATCAACAACAGTTTGCCGCTCACCCTCAGCCTAGTCGGGTTCGATCAAACTCGTATGATTCCCCGGCGCAATCAACAGAGTTGGGTCCTCTTGCGAGAATACCGTCGCCTGATCCAGATCATATCGATGGCCTTCATCGTCATGGATCTCACTCATCAGCGCACGGACCATCACACTCCACCAGCGCGCCTTCCTTGGGTGCAGTCCCTACACTTCCGCCACTTTCTTTTGATCCCTCTTCACCGATACGTTCGAGCACCGACTCGCCCCTAGAATCTCCTTCATCCGCCAGTAGCCATCATGGCAACGCCCACTCCATCTTCAACCACCCCCAACCTGAACTCTTCGGCGCCAGTTTTATCGACACTTTCCGCAGGACCACCATTGACGCATCGCTCTGCAACAGCGCCGAGCAAGAGACTAGCCTTTGCTAACAACCTGTCCGTTTACGACACCTTTTCACCGAGCGTGTATGATCGACGCAGTGAACCTGCTACGTGGAGTCGACTGACGCCTGCGCTGGCGCAACGCATCAAGGAAGAGCTAAACTCGTATAAGATGGAGGAGATGGAGGTACATGCTGCGAGTCGGATCCAGTGGGTTTTTTGCTAGTCTTTTTTTTTGGAGTGTTGTAGATGCTGATGATCTTTTTAGCACTCAATTTTTCGTTTGAGTTTGATCCCTCTTGTTTAACGAACACACTTCAAAGGTCCTGATCTACGCCGTTACGCCTTATCTCTGTTGTTGTTTTCATTTCATCACCCCATCCACGTTGTTCTCAATGGACTAGCAATGGATCCCCTCTATCACTCAACTCGATATACCCACATCATGTGTATTAATTTTATTTCGCATAGTCTTGTGCTGTGCCTCCAATTTCGCTCGCTGCCCGCTCTTGAGCTTCCGACACGACACGACCCAGGCGCATCCAGTCGTACGAGGCATCGTCTCGGGCTCCTGTCAATTCGCAAACTACTTTATATAAATAATCGCTAGGACATTCCACCGCTCGTTTTCTCTTATTATCATACACAAGCAAGATCCATCTCTCCCCACCCATCCATTCAACTCATTGCTATTCTATGCGTATGCTCTCTCTCTCCTTTCTCCATTCCCCTCCCTCATATCTAGTATCTTCCGGCAGAGACGACGGCTTATATATACCTGATGTTTAAATTGGGTTTCTGGACAGTCTAGGGCGATTATCAAAAGGGTGTTGAGAAGTAGTTAATTGTGTATAGTCTTTATCTCTCCCCGAGGGTTCACTAGAGGGTGTTCTTTTCTTATATACTGTTCTCTTGTCTGCTGTACTCAAAAACCAAATTCTATAACTTATAGCCTTTTATAGTCATTTTATCTTATCGAGTGCACTTCTGTGCACTCAAGGACTCCAGGTTACACAAAAGAAGCCCTGTGACAGACGTTCTGCTCGAACGTGCACCTACTTGTACCTGGCACAAGAAGAACTTGATTCTAGTGCTTCCCTCGGGTCCCTTCGACGAGTAAAACGACGGTCTTGATTTTGGTCACCGTGAACTGCCTTCGGGGCCGGGGAGCCCAGAAGCTTTATGTACGCGTTATTTGCTATATAGACGCGTGTCATCACATGATAGTGGTCCGCGACCAAAGTCTCTCAAAGGTAAGCAGTGGACGGAACTCGAACGATCTTGTCTTTTGGTGCTTACCTTTTGGTCCATTATGTGCTAGCGGAAGGCTAATGACTCGACAGGAAGCGGTTGTGTGGGTGCCCGATGCGCGCCACATGCGCCGGTTTCTACAGTT